>JAJLTH010000016.1:0-15746 GCA_030568035.1 Tetrapisispora nanseiensis | reverse complement strand
AATCTGACAACTAATAATATATAAAGATCCGATCCTGCGCTTCCCATCCGACTATAACTTAATATAATAACGTACTATTATATTCCGTCCGACTCTGAAGTTATATTAATCTGAATTACCGTCGTTATATTAGACCGTAATTACAATATAATGTGTTGTAAGTTAAACTTAGAATATCAAACATTCTGTAACACGTGGTAAGCACGTTCTGTAACACGTTTTGAATGAAACACGTTTTAAGTTAAACACGTTTTGAATTAAACACGCCAAAGGACGCGTTTGCAATCTAAAGATATTGAAATATCGAAGTATAAATACTGAGCATATTTCATGATTAGATTGAATAACTTTTGTAATCTATATACTACTTTTTATATAATATATAGAGATAGAAAGAAAGCTTTAATCCGATAACTAATAATATATAAAGATCCGATCCTGCGCTTCCCATCCGACTATAACTTAATATAATAATTCATTATTATATTCCGACACAAATCTGAAGTTATCTTAATCCGAATTACCGTCGTTATATTAGACCGTAATTACAATATAATGTGAAAAGTTCGAAGTCGTATAAATTTCAGTAAGTAATAATATGGACGTTGTGACAGCTAATGTAGATTTAAGTTTAACATCTATTTACAAGCCTGAGTGTTTTTTTAATGGACAAACTCATTTCTTAAATATTCTTTTTTATTATAATTTGCTGAATGGATGAACTCATTTCTTAAATATTTTTTTTTATTATAATTAATTAATGTATATATATATTTTATATTTATATATCTTCTTACTTCTTTTCCATATGGGAATTAAGTAAGTTCATCAATTCATTGTTGGGGTCTTTATATACCTTCTACTTTTGGATGGATAATTTAACTCGACAACGATGTTGAACAAACCTATTCCTATAGTTGTATATATGAATATTACTAGTTACACTTAGAGAGGATCATATAATAGCGATTTATGTTTTGGGTGACCAATATCATGATGATATTTGCACCCTCATCGATTCTCATTAAGGAAAGATGTAAACATTACTCGTATAGATCATATTCTCTGTTTCAACAAATAACAATAACCGTATTGTCACTCCTGTTGTTACCGTCAATAAGGATGACAGTACTTCCCAAAACACCTTGCAAATACAATAAAATTGATCTATTATAACGTTACTGTTGGATGTTTCCAGAAAATAGAAGATGTTGGGGTTTTGATAGGTTACAAAGCCAATTAATTACTACTAAAAATTGGATCTTCTTCAAAGAACATTCTAGAAGCATTTTGTCAATAATCTCAGACTCGGAAACTGATCGTTTTCAAGATGACAGACGTTTTTCCAAAAGGTATAAATAGTAAACTTTTTTCACCAAGTCATCAAGATAAATAATTTATAGATTTTATAAATAAATATATTTTATACATAATTATGTAAAGAGGAGCAAAGAATTGTACTGTAATACTATAACCTCTAATATGAATAATAAATTAAATTTCAACTCTAACACTACTGCTAATAAAGCAGAACTAACTTCTACCATCGTCTCCGAAAACCAATATATTTTAATTGTAACATTCAAATTTCCAGCTGAATCTATATCAATTTAAGAAAACCAGAAATTGGGCTACCTCATAAAAAACACATAAAGGTTGAGAATTTACTTATAAAAAATATTAATAAAAGTAATATATGAGTTACGTGACAACAACATAAACCTATTTTAAATAACTATGCACATTAAATAAACAATTGAGTCTGAATTTTTCTTTTTATTTCTTTACTAAATTTACAACTTACAGAAATTTATTCTATTTTTGCTTCTTATAAGTTGTGATAATATTCGAATGTATATAATGTTGGCGTTTTTTGGGATTTATTACTGGAGAACAGCTTAAAAACTGTATAATGTCAATTTTTTTATTCATATTTTTTGTCTTTATTGAATCAAGTAAATCCAGCTTACCTAATTTTGTATGTGTGTTGAAGGAACCTTGAGTTGCTAAAATGCAATTATCGTCAGTGATTACTATTACGGTTAAAGATAGATTAAAATCATTACAACTGTGTACACCTTCAATCCCCAAAACCCCATCATGATTGCTACATTTACTAAATTGGTTTATACAAATAACTGCGTCTCTGACTTTTCCAAAATTAAATAATGCTATTTTTAAAACTCTGTCATTGTTATCAGAAAGATCATTAGCATTTATGAGATCATCTGTATTGATTATAAAAAGGCCAGCTTGGTCAATGATAGCAGATATAGATTCATTAAGTTTAAATAATTTTTGAAATGATGTTAATAGGCTTACAGTCATCTTATCCCTGAAACGTCTGACATCAAAAGTTTCAAGGGTCTCATTCTCATCATGTTTATTACTTGAAGTGTTGATTTTTAAAGTAGGTGAATTTTGGAATTTTGGTTTAAAAACCTCGAGTTTATTATTTTGCGATATTGATACAAATTTTAATTTTGCATAATTAGGTGTTAAAAATTCAGTTTCCTGAAAAGATTGATTTTCTGATCTTAAATTGTAACATGCATATATGTCTAATATCTTGGATTTATTTTTCAAAGATTTCCTTTTTTCCTGAAGAATAGAAGATGTAGCGTGGTGTTGTAGAATATTGTTAGATGTTGTACCATCATTAGAAACCCAATGCCCACCATGATTTAAGATTTCATTAAATATTTCTCTATCCATTCTACGCAATGATCTCCTCTCTAAAAATGAAACTGTGTTAAAATTCTTTTCTTTATTATTTTTGAATTCCCAACAGATGTAACTTGGAATTACTGCAACATTGTTGTTTGATACTACCAGGTCATGTTCCATTAGATGTTTGTTTTTGAACAAAGCTAACAAATCATGATCAAATATATGTTCTTCTTTTGGACCCCAATTAAATTGTGGTAAAGAATTTGTATTGTTTTCCAAGTATAAATTATTTCCATAAAAAGAAGGATTATTATGTCTTTCCCTTAATTTTTCGAAATAAGCATTTGAGACAGCCACATTTCTTTCTGGTAGATCAGCTGAATAGTATGGATTACTTTTATCATTTTTTGAGTTTTTTCTATTCTTTATTGATGAACTACTTTGAGAACTGTTGTGATTATTTTCAGAATTGTTCTTTTTTGATAAAAATAAAAAAAGCCAATAATAAAAATATTGTGGAATGTTAAATTTTTCTATTGATAGACATATGTTATCTGAAGATATTATAAAACTACACCGATCTAAAGGATTTACGTGACATATATTTATGCTTCTCTTAATATCGATGCAGATAGAAGGTCTGTGGTATATAGTGGTGGCAGATTCCTCGATTCTTTCCTTTAAGGTATCAAGAGTTGGCTTAAGGAAATAACATATATCTTGGTATTCATCCATTGAAATATAAGTTACTAACTTATCAAAAATACTATTTTTATCGGTAGTACCCTTGTTGTATAATTCTTCTAATAGTGAATTAGATGGTTTATCTTCAGTTTTATCATTAAAGAGATTGATTACCTGATAATATTGAGTAGGTAAATTTAGTATGAAACAATATATTTTGCCTGTTTTCACAGCACAATACAAAATCCCTTTATAAAATTCAAGAGATATTATATCGAATGTTTTGAATTTCTCATTATCTCTAAAATATGGTAATAGATTGCAAGTCAAAGTATAGTCAGCTTCTATTTTTATGTTTGAAGTAATTTTCTTTTTAAAATCTTTAACTATTTCAATTACACCATTTTTTTTGGCAATAAATAAGTAGTCTGAGAGATCTGTATTTTCAGATTTATGGTTTAATGAATCTTTAGAATCACTTTCTCCCGGTATGATATAACAAAACTTCTGGATTTTTCCTGCACTATCATGGAGATTGTGATTATTGCCAGAATTATACTTACTCGAATGCCACATTAACCTTTTATTTTTGTATTCAATATACACTATCTTTGTTCCAATATGATTGCTATTGCTAGTCGAAGTGGAAACTATAAAGCTTACCTCATCGACATCATTCATGATCATGAAAAATATTGATTTTAACCAGATGTTACACTCTATTTCTCGATTAAAGAACTGTCTATATGTAAATGAGATCCTGATCTAATCTATTAACTCTTTTATGCAGTACAGTTTCTAATAATATATTACAAATATGAATTAATAATTGCGAATCTTTATCAGTTTGTATGTGTTAATTTTTATCTTTCGATGCTCCCTTTAAAAAAAAAAAACACAACATTAAATTTGAGAAAAGCGAAGAAACGTGGAAATTTGACGACTCAGCCGCATTGAAATAAAATGGAGATGACACTAATTTGTGTCGTTATTCATTGTTGGATAAGATAAATTCCCATAGTGTTTCCATAATTCTTCTATATATGTTCATTATATGTTACTTCTGATGTTAAATATTAGATCGTTTGTGAGTTGATATTAAAAAATGGAACAAGACTTGGAGTCAACAATGAGTTTGTGTATTGAAACACATATTATTTAAAATATGTTATACCAAAAAAGATCAAGATTTGATTATGTTTGCCTTTGAATAAACTCGTTAAATATACGCTGATTTGATCTGATAGTTTTACATAAGAAAAATAGAAAATTGGTGGTTTATAAGTTTTGTTTTTCATTCATATATTTAGACCTAATATTATTAATGAGTCATAAAACATAAAAAAAAACAAAATATATAATATATTGATTACAATTCATATATTTTATTAATTAGTTAATTCATTTGGTATTGGCACATTCCAAAGTACAATTATATTATTTATTATTTTATTGTTATATTTTTACAAACATTTGTGGCCATCAATGATGGTTTTTACAAATTATATCTTCATTAGTTCGCGTATGCATTAGTCGATATCATACTTTCAGCTGAATAAGTTTTGCCATGTTGATTTGTGCAGGTATGATTTTTTAAGTCTATCGTTCCTTAGAGAGAAAGTCACTGGACTTATCGGCTTTTGTAATCCTATATTTTCATTACCTAGAGGTATGCTGTCAGGATCTCTGAAAAAGAATTTGTTCTGAGATGGCTTGACTGATGACCTGGAGTCAACTTTTGTAACACAAAAAGTTTTGATATTGAGAGAGGTTGCACTTAGAGATTCACTAGATGATACAGTAGTTCCCGAACTTAAAGATGGAATCGAATAATTTGAGTGTGCATAGGCTGATTGGTGTTTCAATTTTGTATTAATTTGAGTGGTATTATCAACGTTTATAACCTCTTGTTTAACTCTTGGTTTCAATACCACATTCTGTTCTGCTTCAAATTCTAATTTCTTTTGAATTGGTTGTAATAATGGAGATAATGAATCTAACAGTTCCTTTGTCGTTATCCTCGTGTTCCAGCTCAAATATTCGAGCAACTCTCTTTCAATTGTATTTATTTCTTCTATTGTAACTAAACCTCTGCAATATTTTGTCCAATGTACGTTTAGTGGAGAAGAGTCATTTAAAGTTTTTGACGCAATAATCAAACAACCCAAGAATATTCTGTGTCTTGTCGTCTCCATTCCTTCAACATCACCTGGTATAACTCTTCTCAATCTGCTTAAAAATACCGATGAAGCCATCAGAGTTGCAACTGATACATTAGAGTATTTGACTAAGTCACATATAAAGCTAACTAAACTGGGCGCCGAACGATTCTTATTTTTGATTCTGGGTATTATAGCTTCTGTATTTGCAACTAAAAATTTGATCATCTGTCTTGAAACAGATTGATTATTAAAGTACAATAAAGCACTATATTCTGACATAGGTTTATTAGGAAGATAGACAGTGCCGGACCACTGCCGACTTTAAAGTAACCTTAATTATACAATATTTTTTTTCAAAGAATTAATTACAATTACATGAACTTAAGTCCATGCTTATATATTACATTTAACAACAATACTGATTTCATTTAATACAAATTTACCAGTAAATGCAACAAAGTAAAGAAGATTGAATAATTTATACAGCAAAAAAAACACATTGACAAAATTGTGCAGTACGATTTGAATTCTATTACCTGTTTTGAGTAATTGGGAAGTTACAATAGAAGGCAAATTTAGTGTATAAACCCAATTTGCAGTTAATTCTCTCTATTATACCAAATAACTTAATACAAACATGTAAAAAATTACATCAGAATTATATTTATTCCAAAGAATTCTTGACAAACTTTATGTTTCCCTGTCTGGGAACAAATTCTTCTCTTGTTGATATTTATCTGACGTGTCGCGAAAAGTATTTTCTAAGAATCGTGCGCACAGATGACAAATATCGATATATTTTAATTTTCGTGTCAGTTTTGGAATCTATGAGTGAACAAAGAACTTAAACTTTCAATCTGTTTTGGTAATTACACACTTAAGGAATAATATTATTTCCTTTTTGAAACATATATATATCCTCTTTTGGGACCTACAATCTTCAAAACGATATCTCATTGGAGATTCTATTTATTTCTAAGAAGGACTTCTTGTAGTCGTCTAGGTTGGTTGTTAAGATTATAAATGAAATTATATAATATATTTTTTGTTTCAATATAAATTCTATTGTGCTACGCTTCTTTATATGGAATCTTTAGTAATTTATATTACAGATGTTAAAAATAAAAGTCTTTAGAACTATAAATAATAATAATAAACGCATACTATATATTTCAGTGATAATATGCTTATAAAAAAATGGCATGATTAAATGATGAGGTCAAATATCGTAAGTGGAACAGATATGAGGAAAATGACTTCACTCATTGTTTTTGTTTATGAAAAAAAATTAGTTAGTTCACGAGCAAGTAAACTGTTGCTACGGGAATGGGTACCTAGAAAATGTTTGAATTTGAATTTATCACTTCACAAAATTCTTGACAAATTCGACGCTTTCTTCATCTGGGTAGTAGTAGAATGCCATTGCTATTAAAACGTACATTGCTAATGACATACAACCTTCTAACCAATTTGATTCACCGTCAAGAATCAAATAGTTTGATAACAAAACTGACATAAACAAGGTGGTTGTTTCAAAAGCATTGAAATTCAAAGTCATTGGAACATCAATCCACCAACCAAATAAAACCATGAATGGAGTAACGAATAATGAAATTTGTAAAGAAGAACCGATGACTACACTTAATGCTAAATCCATCTTGTTCTTAATTGCTACATAAACTGATGTGACGTGCTCAGCTGCATTACCCACAATAGGTATAATGATTAAACCAATGAACGTTTTTGACAACCCTGTTGAGGCAACAACATTGTCAATGGTTCCAACTAAGTAATCTGCACATACGGAGACAATAATGGTACTTGTAAATAAGAACACCAAAGATGATTTAACACTTAATGAATGGTGTGGATTCACTGATCTCTGACTTAAAATCTCTTCAGTTTCTTCCATTTGTTCTTCAAACATATCTCTGTGACTTCCCAATTGGAATACCAAAAATAAAATGTAAACTATCAACAAAACGATGGATGTACCTCTTGAAAATGCTAAAATATTCTGGTCAATCCATTTATCATCCTTTCCATGTGGCAAAGTTGCTCTGAAGGCTGCTGGCAATAATAAGGATGCACATGAAATGGCCAATAATGAAGACATAGTTTGAGCTGCTGTTTGGTTAAAAGTTTGTTGGACTCTATTCCAACCTCCAAATATGAAGCAAAAACCCAAGACGAGTAATAAATTAGACAATAAACTCCCCAACATGGAGGCTTGAACAATTCTTATCTGGCCTTCCCTCAATGCAATAATAGAGACAATTAATTCAACTGCATTACCAAATGTAGCATTTAGTAGACCACCAATCGTGCTACCAGCTTTGTTTGCAAGTTCTTCAGTGGCATACGCTAAAATAGAGGCTAATGGAATAATTGATAAGAAATTAAAAACGAAAGTCCATGTATGTGACAATTCTAAATATCCAAATACTATACCCAATGGTACAAATACCAATAGAATATTCACTGGTGAAGATGTCAGAACAAATTCAATATCCAGCTTGGCCGATTCGAATTTTGCCATTGTATGTCTCTGACTAGTACCGTGGTTACTATTGTTCAACAAAGGGGCAGAAGCATCCATCTTATTATATATTTTCCAATTCTTTAGTTTATTTTATTGATCTTGTACAAAAAATATGTGAAAGGAATGATCTTATTTCCTTTATCACTGAAAAGCACAAATCAACGTACTGCACCTAAACCGTAATAAACTAATTGATTTAACGCAGTTTATAGAGTTGACAATGACTGTCTTTATATAAATGAACAGATTCCAATACTTAATTCACTCAGTCGTTAAAGGTTCTACATTTCTCAATGTTTGCAAAATTATTCAATTTTTTGTTTTCCCCTTTTAGTTGTTTGTATTCAAAAGACCGAATCCACTCAAAGACAAGCCTTATTTGCAAAAAATCCTGATGGAAGTCAACTATATCAATCCCTAAGATTAAGCATTCTGCCTGATACGATTTTTATTCATTACATTATGGGATTGAGAGGTCCAAGTTATGTTATAATCGTATATACACATTAATTAAAACGGTTTTGATTTGTAATGATTGCTTAAAATATATATATTAAACCATAAAGTAGAAATATATGTTCTATTTAATTATGAATGTATGGTTGATAACGTTATATGATATTTTTTTTTGAAATTTATATGAAGAAACAGAAATGAAGTTATAGAAATTTGTTAATAACAATATATTATAATTCAAACTGTTTAATCGAATAAACCGAAACCCATTTCATCATCGGATTCTTCTTCTTCTTCAGCAGCAGCTTCTTCAGCAGCAGCACCACCAGCGGCAGCACCAGAAGAGGCAGCGGCACCAGAAGCAGAGGCAGCTGGACCAGCATTGTGGAAACCAGATAAGATTTCTTTTAAGTCCTTACCTTCTAAAGCTTTAGCGAAGACATCAGCCCAAACCTGTAAATAATTTCTATAATAAGATGGATTTAAAACATTTTAAATATCCAAAGTATTATTGATATGTTAGTAAAACTTGAAAATTGTTGGTACAATAAAAAAAAAAATAATGCATAAAACCGTGACCAAATACAAAGTACAGTGAATGTTGAAGTGAAATTTTTCGAAAACAAAAACAGAAGCACTACAATAATCAATTATAGGATTTCAATCTTGGAAGCTCATAATTACGGAATCTGAATTGGCATTAAGATAACAGTAATCAATTGAAACCAAAATCACCACTAATGTTTCCTGATCCCCTGGAAAGGACGAATTTATCATCATTATTGATGTATCTTGAAATGTAATTATTCCACAAAAATATAGATATATCTACAGTTCTATTCCAATTCCATAAACTCCATTGTAACATTATCTATCATTTCTACATATATATAGTAAATTGGGGTTTTCCAAATTCATTACTAAATAATTCAGACAGGATCATTTCTTTATTCGAACATTTAACATTCATTATATCTTGTAGACCACAGAATAGTAAACATTTATATAATTATTAGACATACGTTTTCAACGTTGGCACCAGCAGCCTTGGTTAAAGTTAATAAGTTTTCAGCGGTGACATCTAAACCAGCATCAGCTAAGATGAAAGCAGCGTATGAGATAACGGCGTCAGACATTTTTATTTTGCAGTGGTCTCTTTAAAAAATGTTTAGAAATAGAAACAGATTAGATTACAAAAACAAGAAGCTTCTTATATAGTAACATATGGAAAGAACATTACCAACATTAAAATATACATCCCAGGCTATTATTTTTCCACATTTCTATACCAGATATTACTCCCATAGGTACTAAGTAAACAGTATATATGTTGTTGATATGAATTTGAATAGTCTAGTGTATCACTCGTTAACTGCAAGTAATGTAGAGAGAATATATGATAAAACCAATAACTTTGAATAAATTGGTTCAACGTATTGTGGAAACATTGAATTGAACTTTGCAATATCATCAGAAATGGGCAATTCGTTACAATATTTGACGTTCAAGAAGTGAATGAAACTTTTCAGAATTGAAAAGTTTCAAAAGTTTCAAAAGTTTCAAAAGTTTCAAATTGAAGTTAATTTTTGTGCGTCTGCGTTTGTACTCCAATTGAGTGAAGGACCTGCGAAAACACAAAAAAAAAGCGGACGGGTTGGAATAAAAAAAACTGTTATAAAAGTAACAATGTGGGTGATGTATGGGTGTATGTTCCTTTTGAAGTGACTGTTTTTAGTTTCTCAATAATTTTGGAGACATAGAGAGATGGCAACTGTTGGCGTCAGTGAGTCAACCCACACATTGAATATAGTTTGATTTGATAAAGGTACAGTAAATGATAGTTTAGTTCAGACTTAATAATAAAAAAATGTTATATCGTTAATATATATTTATAAAATTATGAAATTTTTGTAATTGGAAAATAAAAGGAAGACAAATAAATTTAGTGGGACTAAGTTGATATATATATACTAGTTTTTACTTAGCTACAGTTTTTGCTTTCTTCAATGCTGGTCCTTGAGAATCGATTGTTAGATCAACGTTTTCTTCGATTGGGATGTTGCCTTTTGCAGGTTTCAATGCTGGAGTTGTGATTTCTGAATGGAAATCTTTAATTATAGAATCAACATCGTCAATATTCAGTGGTCTAATATCACCCATTTTCTTGATTTTAGCCGTTACTTCTTTAACTTGTGAGTCTGTCAAGTTCAAATTCAATTGATCCACTCTTGATTTGATTGCATTCCACCCGGTCAATCTATTAGCAAAATGAATATATCTTTTCATACCGAAATCATGTGGATCCAAAATTTCGTAAGTGGATGGATTAGCCAAAATAGCCTTTGCATGAATACCAGCCTTATGTGTGAAGGCACAAAAACCTGTGATTGGATTGTTGAAAGGAATATTGACCTCTACAGCGTCTGCGACCAAATTTTCGATATCTCTGATCTTGTGCAACTTATATTTAGATTTGACATATTCTGGACAGGCGACAATCATTCTTGCCATCAAACCACCCAATGGGGTGATACCGTTTCTTTCACCGATACCCAAAACACAAACATCGATCAATCTTGCACCACCTTCAAGAGCTGTATAGGCATTTGCAATGGCACAACCGGTATCGTTATGGAAATGACATTCGATGTCACAAGAGACCACACTCTTCAAAGTTCTCACTAGTTCATACACCTGTCTTGGGTTCGCGCAACCGACTGTGTCTGCAATACCGACACGATTGACACCGATCTTCGAGACAGTTTTGTAAATATTCAATAGATCGACCAAGTCACTTCTAAAGGAGTCCTCAGAAGAGAATCTGATCTCAATACCCTTTGATTTGACGAACTCTATCACCTCAATGGCACTCTTAGCGATATAGTTCATATCTTTACCGTGAGAGTATTGTCTTAAGAATTTAGAAGTGCCGATAACGACATCCACACCGTCGACACCAGTCTCTACGGCGACTTTAGCGTCGTCCATATGACATCTAATATGTGTCAAGATCTTTGCCTTCAAACCTAGCTTGCAAATAGCTTCACAATCTTTTCTCGATTGTTCTGAAGCCACAGGAGAAGTCAATTCGATGTAATCGACACCGAAATCGTCCAAAGCTTTTGCGATCTCAATTTTTTTCTCAGTACTGAAAAATGAGTTAGCAAATTGCTCACCTTCCCTTAAAGTTGAATCGATCAATTGGAAATTATTAACGTTTGATAAGAAATCAGCAGGATTAGGACCATAAGGATTTTGTTGGAAATTAGCAGCAGCAGCAGCGGATTCAGTGACCGCTTGAAATTTATTAGTATCAGTCATCTCAGAGGGGATAGGGGGGGGGAGAGGGGGATGATTGTTGTATGTATTCAGGATAGAAGAGATTGAGTAAAATATAAGAACGGTTATGAAGAGAGAAATTGGAACTAAAAACTCTAAATTAACAAGATTAGTGTACCCTTATATACGAATGACAAACTTTCAGCAAAGCGAGAGATTAATGTAACGCCTTAGTAACCGATGACTATTAAAATTGATACTGTGGTGTAACCAAAAGGAAAATAAGTGTGTCATCACGTATTAAATAGAAGAGAGTGGTTACCATCATATACACAGTAATACATAAATTCCCTTGGGTTCTCAGTGAAAGAGTCATGGTGGGAAATAGTTTTTGATCTTTACGAAGCATTTACAAAAAAAAACACATTCGAGATCATTTAAAACTCTTCCAAGAGAGACAGAGAGCTCACTTCATCAACAAATCTTGGGAGTCCATAAAGTAAAACTCATCAACTATGAGTAACAAAACAACACATCATTACGTTACCGTCAACAGAAGCAACATTACGATGTCACCGATACTGAAGAGAGGGTTGTTGGAACAGAGGCGCTTGTTGGTTGTGTTAGTCATTTCACGGTGCCTACGACCGGCGACCGGCGAGCGCGCTCATGATTGGCTGGTCTTGGTTTGTGCGAGTGTTCTTTCTCCGCGGAACCGGCGCTCGTGGAGGCCCGCCCAGAACGCCACAGCGGCGTTTTCCCGCTGGAATTCCGCTGATGGAGCACTGGTTCCGCGGGAAAAAAAGGCAGCAGCGATGGGGCTGGCGAGGGGGGCAGGGTAAGTGGTATGCTCTCGAGCTCTCCACACCACAAAGACGGTCGTTCAATCAAATGTGTTGTTGGCTAGTGTCATATAATGTTCGGAAGCACCGAGAAGCTTGTATATGTATGTGTGCTTGTGTATGTATGTGTGCTTGTATATGTATGTGTGCTTGTATATGTATTGGTTGATTAGTTATGCTAAATACTTATATGATTCTCCGTCCTCTCCTCTTACAAGATACTCCTTTTGTATCAAGTTGTCTATTGCTTTCTTAATCATGGCTATCTTTGCATTGAACCTCTTGTGGGATTGCTGAATAACCTCGTTGATTAATGTAGTGTGTGGCATCTGTCTGTTCGTCTTCATTATCCTCACAATACAGGCTTCCAAGTATATCTGTCTCTCTATATTCAACTCTTTAGCAATTTTCTCGTTCTCCGTGAGATTGCCACTCTTGTTCGCACCACTGTTACTACCGTTGGTATTGGCGTTCGCATTGATCAGGTTCATGATGTCGTTCTTCACTCCACTCGCAAAATTGATCTTCGGCTTCATGGCTCTGTATGGTGCATTCAGCTTGAACACCGTATCGTTTTGAACTAGATTGTTCAACCCTGGAGGAACCTGTTGGATTAATTTGTACTTGATGAACGGAATCATGGATGCCGCAATGTTGTTGATCTTCAAGTTTGTGCCCTCTTGGATTTCTTCCAACGTCAATTGATTCTTTTCAGCGTCATTGTAAAGTAGTAATATAGACATTTGGTACATGGTCACAGTAAATACAAACGGAGAATTCGAGTCTTTACCAATATTAGCCTCTAACTCACCACGACAAAGTGGGTATAACCATTTCAAAATTCTTCCGCTGTGCTTATTAGTGTACATCTCTTCTAATTTGGAAAGAGAAGGTTGCAATTCAGCTGGCAAAGTATATTCGGATTCTTGGTATTGGAATGGCCACATGGTTTCCGCCAAAATAAATGGCTCCAATTCAGGGTACTTCGAAGACGAATAATCAGACAACTCTTTGACGGAAGTCTCGAATTCTTCTTCTACAATCTTGGATAACCTAACATCTTGGAACATCTTGGCAATTTTACCAGTATATTCCATACTATTTTCGGATTGCAACCTTTGAATAATACCTTCTTCATCAGCATCACTGGTCGACGTACCATGAATCAATCTTTTAGCAAATAATCTTCTATAATGGCTCTCAAATGCATCCTTATCTGTTAAAAATTTGAATATCATCATAATGTCATCAACATTCATACCACTAGATATTTCTAGTTTCGTCGATTTTTTTAACAACTGATCACTGTATTTAGCTAACATTTCTGGGGTCTTAGAGGTCAGTAAATTGATAGAAACATTTGTGTTTCCTTGTGGAGTGGCATATTCATTTATGTTAACGTAGGATCTACATGCGTTGTCCAATGCTTTGGTAAATAATGCATCATTATTGAAACATTTTTGTGTAATGTTCAAGAATATGTTGTATACTTCGATCAATTTTTTAATATATTCTTTTGGAGGTATTATTAATATTTGAGCTTTTTGATTATTGTTACCATTTGAATTCGAATATGCCTTCAATAGTTTTGATACTTCATTTTCACCTGCATTTTTCACGTATTGTTCGAATACTTTAGCCAACTGTGGCATCAATGTGAAGTCCCTCTGCATTAAAATGTACAAAGCCGAAATGTTTGTTTCATCTCTCGAATCTAATAAAGTAATGAATTCATCTTCCAATTCTTTTGCATGGTTTGTAATCAATACAGCATTCAAGGTTTCAGATAGTGGCTTTCTAGTGTGTTCATCCCAATATATCGACATTGTCTCTTCTTCTTGATAAATGATATTACGTGCTTTAAAGATATACTCTGTCACGGAATGTGTCCTTAAGAATTCATTAGAAAAATTTGTATAGTATTCTTCTGTGCTGTGTAAAAAAGGTTTTTCAAAATTTTGTAAATAAACGTTCAAATTCAATTTTTTTAAATCTTGTGTATCAATTCCCAATGCAACAAATGATTTAATGGCGGTGATTATTGTGCTTTGATGAATAGATTGAGAGTTTCTTTCCATGGAAATTTGTTCCAATATTTCATTGGCAAGGATCTCTGTATTTGAATCAAACATGACTTGTTTCCAAGTGATCAAACACAATGTATTAACATCGAAGATATCTCTCTTACCGTCACTTCTCTCCTTTTGAACCCAATATCTGTTCATGTAGTCGAATGCATGGTTTAAAAAAATAGAACCAATTGTGAATCTCTTCCAACGTCTGACATAGAATTCCAAGAAAGTCTCATTCTCATCCTTGGTGAATCCTGTGATATAATTCTTTAAAAACACTTTCAATTTTTCATAAATCTCACTTCCAATCAAAATGGAATGGCCATTGTTGACGACCCGATCCGAATTGAACTGACCATTCGACCTTGACTTGTTCACACAGTAATTGTAAATGGCCGTATACACTTCCATGTACATCGTTGGCGACAAAACCTTGTTGACCCTCTTCGTGACCTTCTCATGGTCGTTGAGCCCCAGGATCTGGTTAATGGCAGGCTCTATAAAGTTCCAGGTGGCATCCAGATCGTCGGATCTTGGCAAGATATCAGACATTGTTTGCTTATTTCTTTCTGTCCCAAAAAAACAAGCTCGATAAAAAGGGTTGGCTATTCTCTTCGCTCTGCTCTTTGTAGTATGGTCTTGTCCTTTAACACCAGAACAAAGAAAAACACAAAAACAAAACACTACAACAGCAAACGGCCTCAACTCTCTCAAGACCAACAGCAAAAAACACACACTCAAACAAACATATATAAACCACTCCCATTAAAGAACTAGATCAAATCATTTATATACAATTATTAATACAGGTCAAATTAAAGATTTAATGTATCCTGTTCTTCAATTCTCAAAAATTCGATTCCATCAAAGAAAAAAAATTCGCCGCCAGCGAAATTTGGGCTCCCCGGGGGATGGTGGGGGGCGGGTAAAACAGACCGTCTTCACCAATGGGAAGTCGATGGAGGGTCGTTGTTGTTATGCGTCAGAGGTATGTATTTGATGTAAAGAGTTATATATATTATGCAAGGGGGGGAGGGGG
>JAJLTH010000015.1:21906-194359 GCA_030568035.1 Tetrapisispora nanseiensis | reverse complement strand
ATCATAATTCATATCTTATTACTCTTCTCATAATTCCAAATCTAACGCCTCCTCTTCTACTAATATAATATCTATTTATATTATAATATCTTCATCATATTACCAACACTAACATATTACACAATCATATCCTCATCATTAATTATTTCCACTTTCTATATCCCATTTTCATTTTCATTCAAAAACCATTAACTCTCTCCACTTTTTCGAATTTAATTAACTCAATAACTACAATAATTAATAATATTATCATGATTTACAAACTTCTGACACAACCAATAACCCGTTTTACTATAACCATCCATCATATACTCCCAATGGTTACAATAACCGTCAATTACCAAATACCTTTCTATCCAACCATTGTCAATAACACCATCTATTTTCTTATTACAAATTCATCAATAAATTCACACCATTCGTTATCTTCGATCAATCACTAATCGATACCTAACAAAATATTAATCAACCATTCAAACTAACAACAAATACGTATATCTAACTCTATCATATATCCGTGACCATTTTCAAACAAACTTTCCTCAAATAACCATTACCTCGCACAAAGCCTTGAATACCCAACGTACAACGTATAACGTACAATATCAAACAAACACAGCAACGTATTATTATACCATATTACCCAACTAATTATTACAATTTCTAACTAACTGACAAATACCTAATATAAACATGATATGACGACTTTCTAACAACTATTCCTCAACTACAATTACCACAATATTATTCACTTTCAACCAAAAATAATCTATATATAACAATTACATATTACTCTCTAACTTGAAACTATTCCCATAACCCCATCTAAATATTAGCTACTGGCAAGCGCACACATTAATACATATGACAATTATATACTATTTGCATTCAATTCAGCATCATTTTCATGATAATGGCTATAATTCTCGTTAATACTAAGCATGAGCTGCTCTTCTATTAACACTAATTGAATATCGTTAGCTTTCTCAAACACAATCAGCCAATAGACCGAATACCCACTGATCACTAGCATTCTGTAACGTTTAATGACTATCCGTTATCAAACTACCACACACCATAACGATGGTTTCTTATGACTATATTCATTACATAATTTAATATGACTCTACCTTCAACTACCCATTCTACTTATAATATACATCAACAATCTGACTATTAAACTACAGAAGATATTATGAAATTTTAGAAAATGGAGCTTACATAATTACCATTGACATTTCTTAGAAACAACTTGATTCTCACTTTATCGTGACTAGAAATTATTCTTTTTATGATTAAAACTTCTTCGTAACTTGCTAGACTAAACCAAAGTGAAAAATATCAGGCGAGTTGAGATTTCACGACTGGAAATTGTTTTTTCAGATTTCACATAGTTAAGCGTCCCGACTGGAAATTGCATATTGCTCGCTTAATTATGTAATCCGACCCGAGATTGTTAATAAGCATAAAGGTGTCAGAGCTCATAACATTTTTAAATATTTTAGTCTTTTATATTGCGTTTTTCATGCATACAATAACTTTAACTAAAGTTAATCACAGTTCTTATGTTAAAGAATGAATTTAATAATTAATATATTAGGTTATTTTTAAATAATAATTAACCTATTACACTAAATGTAGACGCTATATCAAGAAATTTTAAAGCGAAATCCTAAAATCAAAGAAGAAAAATTTTAATGATACAGTCTATTTTTATTTTCATATTTTTTACACTTTGATAATTTATATTGAAAATTTCCCACAGTTTTACAACCTCACAGAATTTACTGTCAATTCTTAAAACAATGTTTCTAATATATGTAGCGTACCAAATAAAAGAACATAATTAGACTCAAATTCCAAATCAATAATCAATATTTAAATTATTTAAATCCGAGACACTTTATAATCCTAAAACAAGCCATTTTAGCCAGTCTATTCCCAGTAAATCTCCTTTCAAATTGGTGAGCGCAGTAAGTAAATAAAATTACAATCTGACAATATTTTCCTATTACCTTTTATACTCTGAAATCACTAATTTATTTTTAATGATCACACTTTTGGGCCCTGTATCCTCGGAGATGTTTGATGATTAAAGGAATCTATATATGCGCAAGTATTTATAACCAGTCCAATATGTAGTAAATATGTTCTAGTTGATCCAGATGAAATGAACATATCAACAATTTTTTTATAAAAATGTGCAAATATTTAATAAGTTGAACTCTAATATATTAGTAAGATGTAACCAAATATATCATGACAACGGAGTTTATTAAAAACCGTCCAATGTATATATTCATTAACTATGTTAAAATAAAGACATTTACTGAGTATGGCTGAAATAAATTAAACTATAAGTGAAAAATGAAATATTTATTGTTCAAGTTTATATTTAAATATGTTAATTCAATACATGAATTCTTTAGGTTTATATAGCTCTTCTAAGTCGTTAACTTCTTGTTCAGTTAATTCCACATCTAAAGCATTGATAGCTTCATCGATTCTTTCAATTGAATTGATCCCTACTATAGGGTTACAATCCTTTTTGATCAACCAAGCTAAAGAAACTTCTGCCATGGAAATATCTTTTGATTTAGCCAAATTTTCAACACGTTTGATAATATCTTGTTCGTGAGGCGCCATATCAGCAGCCTTAATACTCAGCATATATTTATCAGTACTGTTTCTCACAGTCTTGGTACCAAAAGGTTTGGCTAAGTACCCACGCATTAATGGTGAATATGGGGTCATTGCAACACCAAATTTTTTAGCAAATGGGATCATTTCTCTTTCATCTTCACGGTACAATAAATTGTACATAGACTGCATATTAACAAATTTATGCCAGTCATGTTTTTCAGCAATGAACTGCATTTCGGCAAATTCTGTAGCTCTCATCAACGAAGCACCAATGTAATTCGTATAGCCAGTATTGACACAGTCATTTAAAGCTCTCATTGTTTCTTCGAAGGGTGTTTCTCTATCACATCTATGAATTTGTAAGACGTCGATATATGTCCCTAATCTTTCAACGGATTGCTTAGCACTTTCAATTATATTTCTTCTATTTAAACCCATTTGATTTACAAAATGTAAACTTTCTTCTTCATCTTTGAAGCCATTTATTAAGAAGAAATCTGGTCTAGAATCATCAGCAGGGAAGAATAATTTTGTCATAATAACCACAGTTTCTCTCCTGATATTGTAATGTTTTAGAAATTCCCCCAATAAAATTTCACTTACTCCGTTAGAGTAAACATTTGCTGTATCGTAAGTACGTAGACCTCTGTCATAGCAGTATTTCAATAATTTGAAGACTTCTTCTTTATCCTCTATGACCCAGTCAGACCAGCCTTTCTTACCGAATGTCATGCATCCAATGATAATTGGAGAGATTTTTAAACCAGTATTTCCAAATTTGACTTGTTTAACCAAAGACATGTTTTTATAAAATGATTGTATACTTGATTTTAATGTATTGTAATTACTGTATTGCTTATTTTGATACCCTAATTTCTAAATAACAATTTACAATTTAAAAGATTTTTATTAAAAAAACACTTTCGGAAGATACTGCCTTTATATATAAATTAAGTCCAATACATCATCAATTACCAATTCGATTTCTATATTGATGCATTATTTATTATACATTTGAGGCACATTGGAATTTTAAGGTAGAGCCACCAGTTATTACAAATTTCAAAATTTCCGTTCCATCTCCGTTCCATCTCCGTTCCATCTCCGTACAATTCCTGCCTGATTTCCGCCTTATTCCCACATTTTCCCTCTTCAAAAAAAAGCCTCTATTACAGCCGCTTATGAAATTTTCAAAACATACCTTCAGAATGATACCCGTTCAATATTCACAACAACAACAAAAGGATTTAAAGCGGATGTTGGAACAGGTGACACACTGTTAAGCCCTTTTTTGTTTCCTGATAGTTAAATCTCAATTTACATTTTGATCTTTGAAGCTAATACAGTACTAATATTACATCCTTATAATGCATTGGCATATCGTGCCAAGGGAGATTTATGTTACAATAATTTCCTGCCTGTATAACATAAACAGGCTATTTTCATATAATAGTATCTGTCCTTAATTTTGAGATGGACAATGCAGGTATTGGCTCGCCATAAGAGATTAGAGCTACTTTAACTTTGATCATAGTAGTAATGCAGAACTTTAAATTTGTTGGTACCCACTTAAGTTTAAAATGTGTTTTTATGAAACCAGTTTGTTTTCAATTTTTAATATGACTTCATTACCTCAAAAGCAGGGATCAACTACTAGTAATATCATATTAAATCTATATGTAATTAAGCAATTATAGTTGTATTTTTCCACATATCATATCCAAATTTAGAAGGCATGGTTTGTTCTATCGTAATAAATATCCTTTCAATTAGATATCTGACTAGACTTGAGTAAATAAGGGCAAATGAGGCATATAATATTGCATCATTTTATCGATACAAATTGATTATTTATTATTGTTCAACAAAAATACTACTGGGATCTATTGATAATAGAGGGAAAATTGACGAAATATGTCTTTTTCAAATATAACTTTATGATTTACAAGTGTTAAGTTTTCCTAGAGATAAGAATGAAAAAACTTCTGGATGTGTGAAGGCTTTAAATTTGAGTATTCATGCCGTCAATGTTATTATTTTTCTCAATTTTAATTTACTTAGTACACAATTGACACCTACCTAACATAGATAGCACAATTTTGACATAATGCTTCTACTGAATTACTATTAGGACCTCGATTCATTATATCATATAATTTGAAGTTTTTAGTAAAGACAAACTCAAACAAACATTTGACTGTATTTAGTTTGTTGAATAGATATAAATTGTCTCTTTGATGACGATCAATGAACCATTGGCGTCATATTCATAACTTGCAATTATGTGTACCTTAATTTATCATTCAGTTGAAGTCAGAAAATTTGCTTTGAGGAACAATGGTAACATTTCATTTTGTTATTGAAGTTGTTAGAAATCCATTTTCAATATATTCTTAATATATTCCGATGTCACAACTAAACTTTCCTCAATATTGTTATCTTTTCTTGAGTATTCAAGACTACAGACTGAATATAACTTCAAAATAATGTATTTTGCAATAGCTACATTTCTCACCTAAAATATTCTAAAACAATGTTCTCACAATGTATATTTTAAGGGACTAAATTGAAGAATCAAGAATATGGCGATGAAAGCATGATTTTTTCGAAATTGAAGGTTATTTATTCCGAATCTGGAAAGAATCACCCAATTAAAGAATGCCTTTAAGTAATCTTTTCATTATTTAAGGGACAAAGTAAAGGTTGATTAAAATTAGTAGAAAATAAATAGTTTATTTTATTTGGGACCCGTTAAAAAAATAGGGGAATTTGTAGTAAATGTAAATCATTTAATTATTATTAATTTTAATTTGTCAAAGACAAATAAAATATTTTCATATATAATAATGTCCTATTTATCAATAAATAGTATTTCCTTAAATTAAAAAAAACATTTGAAATTATTAATATATCATTTAATTAACAGAGTGTAGGTGATTATTACGAACATAACTATTATGATTAGAAGGCACAAATGATAATTTTTAGACGTTTAGAATTTTGAATGTAAAATTCTAGACGTCTAGTTGAGGTTAGTTATTGAAGTTATTTTTTCCGGAGTTATATCTATTCTCGAAAAATTCGTCCGACTATTGACTATAGGAAACTCGGATGGAACATAATCCCGTAGCAGTAGATACTTATTGTCAGAATTGATTACCAGAATACCTGACTTCAAATTCAGATAAAAACAAATCCCAAAATTAATGTTGTTAATAATACACCTTTTCGATTGTGAATATCAAGTGCATTGAATAAATTCATCTAAATGAATCGCAGTGAATGGCAATGTATTGTTATGTAATTCAAAAAAAAAAAATGTTTAATTTCAATTTTCATAATTATGGCCATAAATTTCAAAATACAAAGATGAGGATTATATATAATTACAAATTGTAGGTTTTCAATCCTTTAATAAGTTAATAAGACTTTGAAACGTTATATTTGGTATATGTTGCTTTCTCTCAATTTGAAGTTGTGTATTCTGGTAATCGATGAATGACGAAAAGTTTCATGCTATTTTTATATTTATAACTATATAACTAAATATTATTACAATGTTTCTTCTCATTAAGTTAATATAATAAAAGCAATATATATACATGATGAATTAGGAAATGGTAATATTAACATATGAAAACCATAAAGTGAACCTGGTTAAAAAGTAAATTGAATTGTTAAATGCAAAATTAAATGGAAACAGTAACAACAACACAGGATTGAAATAAGATTATTTGCAACTGTTACGCCGTTGAAAATATGCCTTAGTCCTTATTTATAATTTATTATATAGTAACTCATAAAATAATGAAAAACATACACAGATGTGTATTATTGTTTTTAACATTATACTATAGATTATGTAGATTACACAACAGCTGCTTCAAAAAGCTTACTGTTTTTCATAACAATTTCACAGTCAGTGCAACTTTTTGTACTCTCAATACTTCTTATAACTATGAAGTATTTGATTGTGTATTACGCATTATCTAAACTATTTTATCTTTATTGTTTGGTTTATTCTTGACTTGTGTTACGATTTTATATCTCTTTGTGAAGGATTGAAAATGTCGTACTAATGCAAGTGACTTTTTTAGAATATTTTATGTAGGGTGACTACTGAAAAACTTTCAATAAATTGCCTAATTAGGTTAAGAACCCATCTTCAAAGTTATTCGCTACATATAATATTAATCACACATTACGAAATTCATTGTGTATACGTTGAACTTTTACCATTACATACACACATATTTGCGACTAATAAACAATTTGAGAATGATTGTTGTTATTATCATGATTACAACCTTGGTTAGCAAATAATTGTATGTAAATTACACTGTTCTGCAATTTGATCAAATCATTAAGGAAATAATAAATTATTGAGAATTTTTTTTCGGATACTATTTTTTTTTTTGGTAATAATGAAATTTCTTATAACAAACGATATAAAGTTAAGAGATTCTGTATTATTTTTGAAGACAATAAATATGTGGTAAATTATTACAAACATCCAAAGAAAAGTCCTAACGATAAAACGAATATAAAATGAAAAAAAAAAAGAAACAACGAAAAAAGCAAACGCAATCATTACCCAAGTGGGTTCAATCAGATAATCAGCATTATCATCAAAAAAGAAATTTTAAATCATTCTTACCCATAGTTTTCACAAAAAAAACAATACATTAAAAAAATAGAGGGAAGGTTTCTTGGAATAAATTATTATTAATTTTTTTTTTTGTTGCCACAATAGAGTCGACTATCAACGTTATTTGATATATCATACATGAATGGATCTTTTCTGAAGAATCCCAATCATGCCCCTGACTAGACGCGTGCATGTAAGAAGAACAAAACAATTCCTGTAACGGCGTTCAAAATAAACTGACAAAGATTCATTAATACGCATGACTTCATTTTGCATTTTTTTCCCTTTGCAATCGATCAGTTTCTACTACAATTTCTGAATATTTATTTCCTGCCTAGTCATTTTTCAAAGCGATACCTTTTTCCCCTTTTCAAGTAAATATAAGCACAGTAAATACAAATCATAAAAACAACTATTTGAGTTTATACATAACTAATAATGTATGTATATATAATATGATATATTAAGTTGATACCGATCCTAAATCAATACAGCAATTTCTCAATAAAAACAAGAGAAAGGAAATATTCGTTTACTAATTGGTTTTTTACAGAGAATTCGTGCTACTATTACGTAGTCAAAAGAAGAAATAATAACAATTTTCGTTTTACCACTAATGAAATTGTGCCGCACTGTTCAGGATATTTGTAGTTAATATATTACTCAAACAAAACCAATTTAACAAGTTAGAATGAATCAGCAAACAGGGGGAATTTATTATCTCTAAAATTTTAATGAAAAACTGAGAAAAATGGTAAGAGAATAATGAGTTGTTCCCACGTTAATTTAATATATGGATAGTTTTCTTGAATCTCTTTCTTGATCCTTCACAGTACTCCAAGTAAAACTAAGCAGTGCGATGTCAATCGCTTATCATGACGGCATGCATTCGTTTCGGACCCCTCTCTCCCCGGCATTTATCACAAGTAGAAAAAATTCACGTTTATAGCGAAATTAGAATTTTATGGTTTCTTTATAATGGTCTGATAAAATTTTAACGCACAAGAGTAATAAGAAATTATAAGATACCAAGAAAATCTTCTCCGAGTAACTCTGGGAAAAATACAACAGTTTCATTAGACCCAATAGTTTACTGTCGAAAATGTTAACAATATTCACGAAATCAAAAATGTGTATGTCCCCGTCCTCGTCCCACCCGAGGTTAATCACTGAGAAAATAATATATATACATATATATATATATATATATATAGTGTTTATTTAAGAATAATGCCTACAAGAGAGTTTACAAGAATCAAACAAGTGAGAACGCTATTTTATTGGTTACCTATTAATAATTTTCAACGAAAATAATTAAGAATAAATCTGTACGAAAATAGTCGGAGAGCCAAGAGTCATACAGGAAGGACCTACTAAGACATTCGCAATACACACAGAGTTTTGAGAGGCGAAATTCGTTACGGGTCTCTCACTGCGGAATATAAATGAAAAAAAGAAAAAAAAGAAAAAAAAACGTCATCATACTCTCCATTCTGTACGGTAAATTACTTCGGTAATCTCTCCTGTTTTTTAATTTGTCATTACTGTGATAATAAATTGTGTGGGAAAACATTATAAAAGAAAAGTAGATTTCGCACACAACTGCGGCAGCAGCTTTATACTTTTCATTCGCTAATTGTCTATATGTGTGTTCTCAACTAAATGTGTAGTTATTATTTTTTTTTTTACATTATAACAGAAAAAATTTCCCAACGTTATTTTCCACAGTTATGCCTGCACAAAGTATTTTGGAGATATTTTCTTGGTAATTTTATTTCTGGGTCAGATACTTTTATGCCTAGATTGGATTGAATTTTATTATTGAAGGATATTCCATTCCCTCAAATACGATGTCGCGTTTCTTTTTCTCTTTTTTTCTTTTTTCAACTACATTTCTCGATCCCAATCTCAAATAAGCATATTACGTGCTTCTCAGTTGTTTCATTCATTTACTGCAAAAAAATTACCATTTTTTCTTTTTTCTTTTTTCTTTTTTTATTTTTTTATTTTTTTCTCTTTTCATTCTCTCTCACTCTCTATCTCGAATCAACAAATGAAATTCATTTATTTCAATATTTCCAAAAACACGGCACTACGTTACATTCTATCTTATCAATAAAATGAATTATCCATAAAATTTAATGACTAATTCTCAAATAACACCTCGGGATCGTAGCCTTGGAATCTAGAAAAGAAAATTTTAGAAAAGAAAGGAAGCAAAAATTTAAATTGGCCTATTTTTCAAATAATCAAACAACGTATGGGAAGATAAAAAGAAAAGCAGCGAACAAACGCAAACACATATTTGATTTGTGATGACAAACATTTTTCAGTTTTAGTTTTTTCTTCACTTTTTTTTTTCATGACTTATCGAATCGGATAATATATATATATATTACCACATTTTTAACTAAAATAATAGTTTATAATCTTTTATTTTTTACCAATTTGTGATATTTGTGTTTCTAACTCTTTCGTTTATTATATATATTATTCACACGTATCTTTGTTTGTAATACATATCAAAAACTGATCACAACAATATCTATCCTTAGATATATATTATCAATAAAAAAAGAAAATTATCGAATAACGATATCTCAGAATGTCGTTCGATAAGGAGAATTCTGAAGTAACTTATCACAACTCGAACGTGAGTGATGTGAAGGATGATTTTATTTATGCCGGAGAAAAAGAAATTGATAGCAACAATGCAAATCAATTTGACATGGATGATAAAATTGCTGAAAATGAAACTAATGAAGAAGAATTAGATGAATTTGAAGTTAACAACCCAGATGACCCATATGGTGATGAATGGGGTTTTGTCGAACCAACCGAAGAAGAAATGGCTACTTTAAAGCATGTACCAGCTCACATCCCAATTAGATGTTGGTTGATTGCTATTATTGAATTATCTGAAAGATTTTCATACTACGGTCTATCTGCTCCTTTCCAAAATTATATGGCCAATGGTCCAAATGATACTCCAAAGGGTATTTTACAATTAGATTCTAGTGGTGCTACTGGTTTGTCTTATTTCTTCCAATTTTGGTGTTACGTTACTCCAATTTTGGGTGGTTATTTAGCCGATACTTACTGGAACAAATATAATACAATTGCCGTTGGTACAGGTATTTACATTGTTGGTATTTTTATTCTTTTCATCACTGCTATCCCTTCGATCACAAGCAAAGAAACTGCGACAGGTGGTTTTGTTACTTCTATCATTTTAATCGGTTTAGGTACTGGTTTAATTAAATCTAATTTATCTGTTTTGGTTGCTGAACAAATTCCAAAGAGAAAGCACAGAGTAATCACAAATAAGAAGGGTGAGAGATTAATTGAAGATCCAGATATCACAATGCAAAATGTCTTCATGTTCTTTTACCTAATGATTAACATTGGTTCTTTATCTGTTCTTTGTACTACTGAATTAGAATCTCACAAAGGTTTTTGGGCTGCTTACTTATTGCCATTCTGTTTCTTCTGGATTGCTGTAGCCATTTTAGTGTTTGGTAGAAAAAGTTATATCATCAAACCAGTTGGTGATAAAATCATTTCTAAGAGTTTCAAAGTTGTATACATTGTCTTTAAGAACAAATTTAACTTTGATGCAGCCAAGCCATCCATGAACCCTGAGAAGCAATATCCATGGTCTGATAAATTCGTTGATGAAATCTATAGAGCTATTAAAGCTTGTAAAGTTTTTGTTTTTTACCCTATCTATTGGTGTGTCTACGGTCAAATGATCAACAACTTTATCACACAAGCCGGTACTATGGAGTTACACAATATCCCAAATGATTTCTTGCAAGTTTTTGATTCTATTGGTATTATTATTTTTATTCCAATCTTTGAAAGATTCTTATATCCTTTTATCAGAAGATTTACTCCATTAAAGCCAATCACAAAGATTACTTTAGGTTTCTTCTGCGGTTCTGGTGCTATGGTTTGGGCTGCTGTCTTACAAAGTTTTATTTACAAAGCTGGTCCATGTTATGACCACCCAATGGCATGTGCTCCAGAATACAAAAATACACCTAACAGAATCCATGTCGCATGGCAAATTCCTGCTTATGTTATCATTGCCTGGTCTGAAATTTTTGCTTCCGTTACTGGTTTAGAATATGCTTATTCCAATGCTCCTGAGTCTATGAAAGCATTCATTATGTCTATTTTCTTAGTCACTAATGCTTTCGGTGCCGCCTTAGGTATTGCTATTTCTCCAACATCTGTTGATCCAAAGTATACATGGGTTTTCACTGGTTTGGCTGTTTCTTGTTTCGTCGCCGGTTGTTTATTCTGGATTTGTTTCCGTCATTACAATCAAACTGACGCACAAATGAAGGCTATTGACTTTGAAGATGATGATGTTATTGGTAACCACGGAGATGCTGAGAAAGCTGGTGCCACCACTGGTTATTCAGGAATTGAGCCAATCATCAGTATGAGATCTGCCAAATCTTTATGAACATTGTAACATTTTGAATTTGATTTTATGTTATTCGAGTAAATTAATTTTTTTTATCTAATTTACAACCGAGCCGTCATTTGACATAATAACAATACTAATAATATAATAACTTAATTTCTATTTGTCATTGGGACATAAATTCAATTCAAATCAAACTTTAAATCATCAAATAGGAAATAATCAAAAAATGAAAAAAAATCACTTAGCATAAAATTTCATGAGAAATGAAATCTCAACATACACATAGAAAAGAGAGATTCTTTCTGTTTTATTGTTAAACCAATAGCTCAGATTATAATTTTTGTTTTTTAAAAAAATGTATAATATAAATATAATTCAATTCAATTCTTGAAAACATTCGAAACAATTTGTTATCATGAGCATTATAGAGATATCAATCCCAGATCATCCTTGATATAAAGTTGGTTTTGTTTTCAATAATCTGAATACTAATTTCTTCTGTAAAATATTTATTTTAATGTTAGTAATGAAATAACTGTAATAAGTTTTTACCATAGTGATATAAATATATGCTAAATCTTTCAAGTATATATATATATATATATATATGATAACTTACTGAGAGAAAAAGGGATAATTGAAAAAATAACCGCCTAAGAGAGAAAGAAAAAACACAAAAACAGTTGATTTATATAGTAAATAAAAGATGTTGTAGTTTAAGAATCTAATCTAATTTAAGAAGTAAATCCGGTTCCAAAACTGGAACGTCATTGGACAATTAGGAGTGTTATCCTTATCATCTTATGAATAGAAGATAACAGGGCAAAGTTACATTCACATACGCTGTATGTGAATGAGATATATACGTGTGTATGTGTGTGTGTATGTGTGTGTGTATGTGTGTGTGTCAATGGTTAAGTCTCACACAAGCACAGCCCCTCTTATAACAAAACATCTAGTTTCTTTTTACTCTCTGGTGATAATGGTATTCCAATATATTCAACTACATTGAAGAATAGAAGTACCATGTTACTTCAAAAAAAAACTACTCAATTTAATCATCAGAATCAGAAATAAAGGTAATACAAACATCAATTTAGTGTAAATCTTCTCATTAAAAGTAAGTTAATCTGTTAATTCATTTTACGAGTCCCCTTCTCATGTAACAGCAACTTGTTTGGGTTTACGTTTGTGCGCCCACACATTGAACCAATAACAAATTATGGAACAGTTTTATGTTTATCTCAATATTAAAAAACCGGAAGTTCTATGTGAACAGAAGAATCAAAAGGGTCAAAACCCAGATAACTCATTCTTTTGAAGTAATAAAAAAAGAAGGCGAATAATGATAAAACAAAGAGAATGATCCAATTACTACTACATATTAAATATACGTATCCACTAATTGAAAATGATTATTTAGAATTAGTTAGTCATCAATACCGATCTGGTAATTCTTTCCAATCACCGCTGTAATACCATCCATTGATGACCCTTTGAGATATTTGAATTATTCACTTCACGGAAAAAGATATCACAAACAACACATTTTTAGAATTTTTTGTAATCAAAAGTAGAAATACAAAATGAGTCAGCTACCATTCAAATTAAGAGGCAATTGGATTCTCGACATTAATCGTGTTATCACATATAATATATATATATATTATATAAGTATTTATGCAATATTGTAATAACGTGCCCTTAGAATTAATGATAAAGTTTATTAAGAAAGTTCATTTAATAGTATAATGTATTTTGGTCACATGCATGTAATGAGTAAAGTATTGGATTACACAAGTTTTAAAAATATCGACCATCTCTTCTCTTGGATGGCAGTAAAGATATCAATAATCTTATAATATATATATATAGTTCTTATCTATAATCAACTGATGTTTATTATTCCAAGTGAACTTTATCCAATCTCAACCCATAAATCACTGGCATATAACAAAATTGTACATACTATCCTTCCCATATAAAAATATATTATAACATTTTTAAAGGGATCCTCAAATTTTTTTTATGATTATTTTTTTTGTTTTAGAAAAAAAACGATTAAGGAAGGAAGAGATGGAAACTATATACGGTTATTTTGTTATTAATAAGTTAAATAAATTTTATTGTCCATGTATATACATTTTATATATTGATCACATTGAATCTATTGTAAGTCGTGTGTTGTTGTTGAAATAACTAATAACCACATTAGTCAGTGAGAACACAAATACAAAACATACACGGAGAAAGTAAATGAAAATCAGATCCATAAAAATATCATTAGGAACATTTGATTGAGATTGTTTGATAATATTCAGAATTCGAAAGATATATATATATATATATATATATATATATATTGGTGGAACCTTTATAAATAAAAAAGTTATACAAACATTTAACACAAGATAAGCATGCCATTTGGTTTTACATCAAATATACAAAAAAAATTATTAGCATATATATTAAATAAAATATCAATACTTTCAAATGTTGACCTTTCAGATGTTGATATTTCACTTGGTTCGAGTTCACACTTTACATTCCATAATGTACAATTAAACACAGATGATATTAAGATTACAGATTTCATAATCGAAGAAGGATCTTTGAATAAATTGGATATTCAGTTGACACTTTCAACCGAATTAGATATAGTCGCCAATGATATGATAATAGTAATGAAATATGAGAAAGATTTTTTGAAAATGGATCAGCTTAATGATAACAATAAGTTTCTATTCTCTCTATCAAAAAGTTTGAATGACTTAACAACATCAATGATGTTGGATCTACCCACAGACATTGACATCGATGAATTAGAAAAAATCGATATAGTTGACAATATTCAAAGCAATGAAGATGAAGATAGTAATGGTAAAGATTTTGATAATAAAAGCGGTACAGTAAATGCAGAATTGACAAAAACATTACAGAGATCTATCAGTGAGAAAACTGATTCTAGTGAAAAAAGTAATGAAGAGAATCTGTCCCTTGGAAACAAAAATTCTCAAGGTACGATACAGAAGATGAAAAATAAAATGTTGAACAGCTTATTTGCAAAATTTAAATTAAAAATAACAAATCTGAAGATAAAAATTCTTTTAGATGAGACCAAAGAAAATTTTCTACAATTTGCAATTGATGAAATTTCTTTATCAAATAGTGGCACAAATATTCGAGAATTGTTATTAAAATCTATCAAAGTGTCTTGTTCAAACAAAACATTGTCAGGCAATGATTCCCCACCATCATTTGAAGATCAACTTGATGGAGAGTCTTTAAGTATGTATATGAGCGCTTTGGATGATCTTGAAAGTACACCTCCCTTAGAGAACAATAGCAACTCAACTTATCTAAATAATAATGAAAGTGTCAACAATGAAAAGGTTATAATAGAGATACTTACAATTGATCAACTCAGTATTAAACTAAGTGGTATAAATCTAGTAGATAAATTCGATATTCAAAATTCGATTATATCAAGTAATAATATCATGATTCATTATGATACCTTATTGCGAATGGAATCAAAATTGTCGCAATTCTTAATTCGAAGTATAGTTTTAGCTTCAAGCAAGGATACAGGAAAAAAATTCCAATCCCCGGAAAACTTTTCTAATTATAGGAGATTTCAACAAGAACAAGATATGCCGATATCAGTTAGTCAAATCAAATTTAATTTAGAGTCATTGGTGTTTAAAATTGGAGATCATACCTTTCTAAATTTTGCTGGCATTTCTGTATCTTCCGAACAGAATGGAGAATTTTCCATGAAAATAGCATTATTTAAAACTGCTGCAACAGCTGGAATACCATCCTCAATACAATCACAAAATAAGATTGACGATATTAATATAAAATTTGGTACAAATTGGGTAGACATAGAAGTGCGGCCGTCTTATGAATATAGTTTTAATTATGAATCAATTATAGAGATCTTAACGGCATATAACAAAACAAAATACTTAGTTAATCGCTATGAGAAATATAGCAAGCTAAAGTCATTACATTCAACTTCATCAACAAAGTTCAAACTTAGCACAGACAATTTAAAGATAGTAATAGAATTAAAAGAACAAAGGATAAGTTTGGATATTGCACCGCTGACTTATTCAAGTATGGATAATTTTATCAAGTCAAATCTTTTAAGTATTTCAAGATATTCAAGTAAAGATTTCCCAAAAACAATTTTAAGCATTGAAGGATTATGTTGTGAACTAAGTTCAACACCATCACAACATTCAAGTCTAAATGATGCTGTCAAAAAATCTTCAATATTTTCAAGCCTGTCATTGAATGTTGATTCAATATATCTTACTGATACATATTCTGATATTATTGCATTATTTGATGAAATCAAATCTACAAAGGAATTGTACGAAAACAATTCATTTATAAAACACAATCATAAACCCATCGAAAAAACAATTAAAAGTGTTCGAATATTGAACTCATCATCTGTTAAAGAAAAATTTAGTGCAAACGTAATTATAAAGATTGGAAAAATGAAAGCTACATTAATCGATTTTTTAAATTCAAAGTTTGGCACTTTGAAGGCTGAACTGATGAATAATGAAATTATTGTCAATGAAGATCATGAAATTTATTATTCTGCTATGGATTTATCAGTGAAGAGATCGCTTAACTCGCATTCTTATAATTTAATTTCTTTATTAAACAATGGAACAGTTTCAGAACCTGTATTAGTTTGTAATAAGTTGACTGGTGATAAAATAAAAATATTCACAAGAAATTTGGAAGTAGTTTTCAATGCAAAAATATTTGATGTAATTGAAAAGAATGAAACAACAATAACAAACAATAATCAAAATGAGAAGAATATTAAAAGGAAAATAACATTTGATATCAAAATAAAAAATTGCTCTTTGATGCTTCTGCCATATAGAATAGATCCTGCTTTATTGTTAATTTTTGATGATTTTAATATGAGATATAATAATTTTGATAATCAACTAAGAGTTAATGCATCAAATATAGATGTTTTCCTAACGGATGATATATGCAAATCCAAGGATAAAAGTACCTTATTGAACGCTTCAGTTGATGAACATTATTATAACAAAGGATTTATTGTTATCGGTAAAATAATTTTGTCAAGTATTTTAATTGATTTAAATTCTCTACAAACTAGTGTATCAATAGCAATAAATTCAATTCAGCTTTCATTGTGTTCTGATTCGTTCCATACACTAATATTTCTATTGATTGATCTTAAAATACCTTTAACTTACCCAGATAAATTGAAATACTTGTATGATTTGGATAATGATATAAATACAATGAGTGGCATAGATCCTTTATTTTTTGATTCCGAAAAAATTAAACTTCAAACTGAAGTGATACCACTGGATGATGACAACAGTGAAGATGAAAATGAAGAGGGTGAATCCTATCAAGGAGTCATAGATAGTGATTTTCTTGATCGATCATATCGTGATATGAAATCCACCAGTGTAAATATAAATTATACAGATGGCCAAGGGAGTATTAGTTCTTCCCTTTATAATATTGATAATTCGATAAGTTGGGAAGAAGATTATGTTGATAAAATTTCTACTACCCAAGATGAAAATCCTTGCCAAGAAGGTAAGATGATTATTAAATTAAAGATAGATAAAACCTTAATTAAATTATTTGACGGCTTTGATTGGAAATTTACGAGAAAAAAAATTAACAGAACCATAGATATGGTTGGCAACGAAGTTATGAAGGCTGAGGATAACACTGTTGAGAATTTTCAATACCAGACCTCTATTTTTGATTCTATACTTATCTCTACAACAAAGTCAGATGTGCAAAATCTCAAAACAACTGTTAATAATAACATACAATCTGAAATCAAATCTTATAAATCTATCAATAAGGTAAACTTGAAACCATCAAAAACGCACAAATTAGTAATTGAAGGGAATTCGATATCATTAAATGTTGTTATATTTCCAATTTTGAATAACCACAACAAAGAGAAATCATATATGGAAATTAACAAAATCGACCTATCTATTGATAAGTTTGAGATTATTGATAATATTCCAACTTCAACTTGGAACAAATTTTTAAGTTTACTAAGGTATGAAAAATGGCCAACTAGTAAACCCATGTTAAGAATCAAGTATTCGGCAGTGAAACCTATCAGTTTTTTAGAAGCAGTAGAGTCTATAATATCCGTTGAAATGGCACCTTTGCGACTACATATCGACCAAGATGCTTTAGATTTTTTAATAAGATTTATGGAGTTTAAAGATCCTAGGTTCCAATTGGTAGATGAATACCCCGAAATTATCTTCATCCAAAAGTTTTCCATGAATTCCATCAAAGTAGTTGTGGATTATAAACCAAAAAAGTTAAATTATTCTGGACTTAGATCAGGAAGATCTGAAGAATTTATTAATTTCTTTATATTAGACGGTGCTACTGTTACATTGAAAGCTATTACCTTATATGGCTTGAATGGTTTTGATCATTTGGCTATTTCATTTAAAGATAGTTGGGTACCCGATATTTTGTCAAACCAATTGATAGGAATAGTCGGGGGTGTAAGCTCTTTGAAGCCTGCTATTAGTATTGGTTCGAACTTTGCATCAGCTGTGACAATTCCTATAAAAGAGTATAATCAAGAAGGGAATATGACAAGGAGTTTAAAGAAAGGTGTCAATATTTTTTTGAAAACAACAGGTGGGGATTTCGTTAGAATTGGTGCTAAAATGGCATCTGGTACACAAACAATTTTAGAAAACACAGAAGAGTTTTTTGGTGGTAAAGGTTCGACTGCTAGGATATACCAAATACCTGATTCAATAGTAAATTTTGAAACCTTATTGGAAGAAGATCAACTGATTGGTGGCAGTAATCCTAAAGTAAAGAACCATAATCCCAGTGCTGTGGTAATTGATTCAACTAAAGCAGAAGATGGATACAATAGAGTTGTAAGTTTATATGCCGATCAGCCTTTAAATATACATCAGGGTTTAGAAGATGCGTATCATGCTTTAGAAAAAAACTTGTACATTGCATACGATTCGATTAAAGATAAAACTAAGACAAACGACCTTGATGAAGATTTTTCTATTGTTAATAACAAAAGTCCAAAATTAACTGCTTTATCAGCTGCAAAAGCAGCACCTATCGCCATTATTAGACCTTTAATTGGAGCAACAGAAGCAATTTCTAAAACTTTATTAGGTCTTTCAAATCAACTAGACGAACAACAATATTTGAATTATGAAGATAAGTATAAACCTATCATTAAGAGAGAAGATCCTTAAATATACATTCAATTTTAGGTTTATATAAGAATCTAAGAATAAATCGAATAACCATATATTATAGAAATATAAATACATAAAAATTTGAAAGGATGATTTTTTTTTATATACATATTCCTACATACCTATATATTGACTTATTACATTTTGCATAATCATTAAACATTTATATGAAAGATATCTTATTTTACAATTTTTCTAAGGCACTATGAATTTACAAGTTCAATAGCTTCAAAAAAATATTATGAAGTATTCTTTTATAAATATAACATATTAAAATTTGCTATAATATTTAATTATCCATAACGCTACAGAATGCCATTCTGTATATTGAAATTGAAATATTTACTTATTCTTATATAAAATATTTATTAAAAAAAAATATTCAATCCCAAAGAAGATTGAAAATAGTTTCCACTCTACTATCATTGATAAAAACCAATTGATCATTTAATTCTCATTTCTTAGTTCGAAGAGTTTTCTCTATATACGTAATTACCAAAAATGAAATAAAATAAAGAATGTTTGGTACACTGCAATTTAAATTTCGAAAGGCATCTACTATAATATTGTGGTATAAATAATTCTTTAAACTCTTCGAAAAGATTACTAAATCACAAAATTGTTATAAAATTTCGAGATGGAATATTCCTAATTAAGTAAAAAGTAAATTATGTATTTGAGCAACTCTACATCATCATCACTGTAAATTGGAAATTAATAGTAAAGTATTTCAATATTTGCAACAATAGTCGTCCGTATAAACACTGTTTGCCTATCATTTCATTTTTTAAATTGAATTAAATATTTCAAAATGCATATTTTTATATTTCATACTTACAATTATTGTATTTGTTTTTTTCAATTTTCTATATGATGTAACATCATCTACAATAGTGGTAACTATTTAGTAGTGCGAATATTTTATTCGTATTATAATTATAGTTACAAAAAAAAAATAACATTGATCTAAAACATTAAATTAATACAATTTATAAATAAATAATTTCACATTAAATATTTTATATATATTCAACAATCTTATTTTAATACGTTTCAATTTAATTGTTTAGATTTGTAGCTTCGTAGATTTGTAGCTTCGTAGATTTGATTTTTCTCTTTCATAGTATATTTATAGACTCAACATCGAATATAATAAGAGATATTGATTTTCATTCCGATAGGGCTAATAACATTCTAATTTGAATATTGAAATATTATTTCATATCTCAATTTGGGTTTTTTCACTTATAAAGAGGTTGCTTTGTCTATTTGGATTACTGAAGTGAACTTCGTATAATACATTTATTATTACATTGTAATAGTTTCTAAAAATAAACATAGTAAATCCTCGGTAATTGGAAGTATCTATCGACCAGATTATATTAATTTGAGTTAGTTGGTATACATACTTCTAATAATTTCCTACAATAATTTTATGGTTTCAGGAATCAATTAATGCAAGAATTTGTTAAATCTTCAGATACACACTCTAAAAATGGCAGTATGTCGAGAAATGTTTTATTAAGTGAACATGGTAATCAAATTGTTGAAAATAAATATACCAATATTAATTCTACAAATATAAATAGCAATAATATCATTCAAAATAGAACTTCAATTGAAAATAGAAGAATATGTGAAAAATGTAAAAAACCTATACTACCAGGAAATAAAAAAGGGAAAAGTACTTTGAAGGCACTTGGAAAATATTATCACGATGAATGTTTTAATTGTGAAGATTGTAATACTCCATTGAAAAGGAAATATTTTCCTTTTACAATACAACCTGAAAATAAAACAGTTTTATTGTGCCAATATGATTATTTTAAAAGAAATAATTTATTATGTCACGTCTGTGATAATCCATTAAGAGGTTTGTATTATACAGCTTTTGGGAAAAAATATGATGAGGAGCATTTTTCTTGTGTCATATGTAAAGCACCATGTGGTATCAAAAAATGTTTCATAGATGATGAAAAATTGTATTGTAAATTTCATTTTTTGAAATATTATTCTAAACTTTGTAATGGATGTTCCTTTCCTATATCAGATCAATATATCGAATTTCTTAAGGGTGATGAAGTCAATTGTTGGCATCCGGAGTGTTACGGGATTCACAAATATTGGCATGTAACTTTATCAACAGAAACATTAGCTTTGAATCCAATTTCAAGAAGTGAATCAAACGAATCAGAAGAGAGAAATGAAAAATTATCAACTTTAAAGCATGATTTGGAAGTACAAATGGATACTTTTAGTAATATTCTTTCAAAGATTTGGTCAACTCTATATAAGTTTGAAGAACAAACTGCCTCGTGCATCTCAGATATGTTTCAACATTTAGCAAGCATCGACCAAATAAAAGGTTTAGAATCATGTGCACTATTGGTATTGAAAATTGAATGCTTATTTAAAGCGATGAGTACATTAGATGATGATAGAAAATCTGAAACATTACAAAGTAAAAAGTCAAGCAGTGAATATGATGATAAAACATTTAATATGAAAAAGATTTCAAGAAATTTAACGACTAAACTTATGATATATCTACAAATTTTAAGAAAAATTAATTCAGACCCACAGAGTATTAAATCACAAATGCCTACATTCATGTCTATTATCACTGGTTTAGCACACTTTTTGAAACTTATAACGAGATATGGATTATTTATCGTGCTCGAAAAAGACAAAATGTTGCACTCCAACTTACCTCTATTAAAATATTTAAAGGTTCTTGGAAAACACGAAGAGTTTAATTCTGTTCCTTTTAAATATATCCAATTATCGGTTAAAGTTACAGATAACTGTTTTTATTGTAATAAATATATACAAGAAGATTGTATTAAATTTCAAGATAAAAGATGGCATTTAAACTGCTTCAATTGCTCGAATTGTAATAATAATATAACTTTATCAGAATTGTCAGATGCCACCTTTAATCAAGAAAAATGTACAGTGCTTTGTCCAAGCTGTTCAATAGAAGATCCTATTTCTACCTCAGGTTTCCAATATATCAGCAGATTAGTTCAATTGATATTTCTTTTGAAAATTGCACTTGTAAAATCAAAAGCAGTTACTGAAATTCAACTTAAAAATATCAGCAGCAGTAATAAAAAGGCCATAAATGAGGCGATGATGATGCAACAGACGTATATAAGAACTTTAAATGATATTAGTAAATTAAAATCAAAACGTGAGAGTGTTCCGGTATCCCATAAAGAAAATGCTAGACTTTCTATGATTATGACAACAAATGATGAAAATGCTAACGAAACAGAAATAACTTTAGAAGACAAATTATTAAATTCAGGCAGGGAAGACATACCGAAAGCAGAAAGTTATCTTCCAGATAATGCTTTTAGCAACGGTAGATCACTGACATTAGACGATATTTCAAGAATCGTGGCTGTAGAACAAGCAAGAGAGTTACGCCCAAATGCATTTACCCATTTTAAAAAATTAAAAGAAATTGATGAAGAACCTGTTCACATTATAACAAAAGTAAGTGGGTTATTTTATTCCGAATTAACTCCTTTAGATTCGATGATTTTAAAAGCAATTTCTCTAACTTTATTGGAAAACGATGTTACAATGGAGAAACACTTAAACATATCAAATTTAATACCAACTCTGCCAAAACAAGAGAAGCCGAACTCTTCTAATAAGTTCTGGAACTTATTGAAGATGAAAAAGTCAAAAGATATAAAAAAGAAGAAGCAGAGAAAGACTTTTGGTGTCTCTTTAGATGAATTGTGTGAAACCTGGGGGATTCAATCCGATCTTGGAGTTGGGTCTTCTAAAATTCAGATTCCTATAGTAGTTGATGAATTGATTTCTTCCCTTAGACAGATGGATTTATCAGTAGAAGGTATATTTAGAATCAATGGTAATATTAGGAAGTTGAAGGAATTAACATTACAAATTGATGAACATCCAGCACAGATGCCGGATTTTTCAAAAGAAACTGCAATACAGTTATCTGCATTATTAAAAAAATTTATAAGGTCTCTCCCAGAGCCTGTCATGTCAGGTGAATTATATGATATGTGGGTAAATGCTGCAAAAATTGAATCGGAAACTGAAAAGAGGAAAATTATGTCATTACTGTACACTATGCTGCCTATATATAGCAGAAATGTTCTGGAAGTCTTGTTATCTTTTTTATTTTGGACCTCCTCATTTTCGCATATTGAAAACCACATGGGATCTAAAATGGATATTCACAATTTATCAACAGTAATTGCACCGAATATTCTCTATAATAATAAAACCAATGTTAATAATATTCCTATGGCTACTAATTCTATTAATTCAGACACAAAATATGAAACGTACAAAGATGCATTTGCTCAAAATGAGGGAGAAAACTATTTTCTGGCGATTGAAGTTGTTGATTATATGATCACAAAGAATGTTGAATTAGCAATGGTTCCCAAGTTTTTAAGTCACTTGTTACAAGAAGTCAAGAATTTAAAACTTGATAATTATGAAACGATAAATAAATTTACTTTAGAAAAGTTAAATTCGGGCTCTATTGAATTTGACATTGATCAACAACCATTTAGGTCAGAAACAGTTAAAACTGTACATTCTTCAACAACCATGCATCCAAAATAATAACTAACCTGTTACTAAAGCAGGTGTTGTATCTATATTAAGACAATACTTAAATAAATGGTATTGATACGCAGATAAATGCTTATCTATCTAGATATTTATATTTTAATAATTATTACAATTGAAAATATTTTGTAAATTAAATACTAGTTTAACAGACTACCAATGATATTTTGTTATATTAAGTTGACATTTTACTCCTTCTTTTAAAATTAATATGTATATAATATATCTTAACGATAGTAACATGTAGGTGTTATTACGAATCAGTATTGTTGTTACTTAAATTTCACGCTAAGTGAGTCAGTGATGATCACTTACAAATATATCCCCGTCAATTATTTCATAATGCTTTTGAAAGTTTCGATGCGAGCAATACCTTTATTGATATATTATTATACTCAAGATATTTTGTTGCGTATTTCTTTATTACATATATTGGTATCTTGTTATATTTTAAATCAATATACTTTAACATAGCTCCTTACATCTGTATATAAGCAACAATATTAATTAACGCAATAATCAATATAACAACACAGTGATTGAACCTTGAATAAGTAATTTTTTCTGGAAATTTAGTGTACATATTGTCAGATTTTGGTAGAAATATTACAGTTTGGAAGTGGCAAGTTTAGGTACATGTTTTAAAATGGACTTAGTTTCGAAAAAGTTAGACTACCTCGATATAGAATTTCCAATAGATGATGATAATAGTAGTATCGATGGAGTTGAACAAGTGTATGAAAATGATAATGATAGTTTCGAAAATATTTCAGAGGACCAGTACATAACTAATGAAATTGATGTTAATGAACAGGAATATGAGAACAGTTCAAGATATACATCCAATGACATGTTTAATAGTGACAATAGTGGAAATAAACTTGAGCAACATAAAATTGTCATTGATTTAAAGTTATCTCAACATGAAAAGCGTCTGCTTACAGTTACATGGGATTTAATAAATCACTATTCTACTGATCTACTTACATTTACGGATAATACATTTGATGTAATAAAACTGCATGAAGATTTAAAAAGCAACAAAACACATTTATCGTCAAGTGCACATGCAAATGATCGTACACCAAGTGAATATTTTTATGATCAATTTTATAACAACTTAATTGAAATGAACCCAAGATTAGAAGTAGAATTTCCAACATTACAACATCAAGCTAAAGGTTTTTCGTTCGTATTACAAAAGGTTTTATCGAATTTTGATGACTTAACTGCAATAGATGATTATATACAAAAGTTGGGTAAAAGACATGCAAGAATTTTGGGTATAAATACGGTTTCGTTTGAGTTAATGGGAGAAGTATTCTCAAAAACAATTACTGAACGGTTAGGATCATACCACACATTAGAAATACAAAAAGCTTGGTCTAAATTATATAAGTACCTAGCAAATAGAATTATTGCATTCGGTATGGATCCCGTCATCAAGTCATTAATACAGGAAGAGTTAGTTCTTGAAACTCCTGTACTGTACGAGGAAATCGGCATGCCAACTAGAACTAACCCTGAAACATCGTCTGATTTTAAGGTTTCTGACGAGTTTCCGTATATTAAGAAGAATACAGACAAGATCAATGTTTCTAAATTAAGACAAGATACCAATATAAATGCATCAGGGAATGGCATTGATAGACCGCATTATAAACAACACTATAAAGTTGACTATAGAGATGGAAATTCTAGGTATATCATAAACTCTTCACAGAAAAAGGGTTGTATCATTGTATAATATCTAAAAAAGTCATGATTATATAATAATAACTACATAGTTTAATGGGTAACAAATAAAGACAGGATGGTATAAATTTGATGATTTGTAACAAACAAATTAATATTTGATAAACGTTAAATGTAAAACCGATGAACATGTATTATTCCTTTGGTGATAATTTTTTGTGAATATAAACTTTGGATGTTGCCTTAGATGAATCAGACGCCATTCCTTGATGCTTAAGAGTAAATATCCCTGATTTCTTTTTTGTCCCTAAGACAGAGAGTTTTTTCGAACCTGTGTTTGATGTATTTACTGCCATTTTTGAAAGGCTTTCTGATGAATGATTGTTAATGCTATTGGTGGGATTAGAGCGCATAGAAATGTCGTTAGCCACAATATCCTTACTAGATTTGATTAGGCTTTTATTTTTGATATATGGCTTATTTATACTAGAATTTCTAGTCTTGTTTAAAAATATACTTGTGATTCTGGGCCTTCTCTTTATATGGATAGATGAGGATTCAGATGCGCGTTTCAAACTTTCTGGTGGCTCTGATTCAATGCTGGACTTGCTGGTATTCGATTTGCTTAAGGAATCGATTTTTAAAAAGGGTTCATTGTCATAATTAATGTTGGGTAATCCACCGGCATGTCCTCCAAAGGCAACTCTTTGAATTTTCGTTTTTGGTCCAGTAGAATCAATGCTGTCATTTCTATTCATGATATTTTTATTCTTGATGAATGGAGAGTTATATGATCTGCTATAATTACCTTTTGAGTAACCTAATTTACTTGACCGCCTAGATTTTTTATTATTTAAGTAAAATGAATGATCCACTTGTATAGTCTGTTGCTCTTCTCTTTTCTTCTGAATTTCTTTCATTTGTTCTCTCAGACGTTTTGCACTCTCCTCAGCCCTAGTCTTCTCATCAGATTCATATCTTAAATAAAGCATTCTGTAAGGTATTCGATACTTATTAGTGTTTGCACTTTTCAGTAGTAATTGATCTAATAACATTTTAATATATTCGATGTTGTTGTTGTACAATTCTATGTCATAAGTCTTGATAAATGTGCAGTAATATTCTCTTATTACTTCTTTCTTTGCAGTAAACGAATCATGCACACTTGTAGGAAAGTCTTGTTTTAGGAAATTTAACCACAGGTCATTATCATAGAATATTAGCATAACGTTATACCGTTCTATTTTGCACAATTGGTCTTTTTTCATTTGCCTTAGTATTGATCGCAATAGTCGGTAAGGTACATTACCAGTATCTTCCAATGCCCTATAATTTCTTATTAAATTTACTTCACATAAATGTTGCAAACTTGATACCATCTTCTTTTATTTCAGTGGTATTAATCTTGACACTATGATTACTCCCTTGATTACAAGATGAGATACAACTTCAAAACTTAGTAGATGGCTTATTTCTTTGAGTTTTGCTTTTTGTATAAAATAAAAACTGAAAAATACAATATAGTGTATCTAATATATGAGGTTTGCCCTTTCTCATTTCATTGAAACCAGTAAGTTACTTTATATCATCAACCGATTTCTTATACAGAAAAGTACAAATTTCTAAAATTCCTCTTTGCGGATAAATTCGGAATTTAAATTTTGGATAATTAAAACTCATGAATGTCAAGGAAGTTTACAAATAAAGATAAACATACTACGATACAGACTTTAATCTGCATTCTAGAATAAGTTTGATGATTGGTTTTGCTGTGCCTTCTAGCAAGTCAAATGTATCAATTGAATAAGGAAGTTCTTTTTGTTTAACAGTTTGTATAGGAGCGTAACTATTATACCGAGGAATTAGTCGTTGTTCAAATGATCTTAGATTATATATACATATACACAATAATATATCAACCAATGTTAACTATTATTTATTTTATTGTTACCAGCAATCATTCTTAATCTTTAGTTTGGATTTGTCTGGTTGCCCTTCTTCAATTTTTATTGGTATCTTTTGAATTCCATATATTATTATTCACTATTCAAAAGATCCGTCATAGTTCATTGGGTATCGACAAATCAAAGTAGAAGAAAATGAAATTTCTTCGAAATCATTAATTAATTAGTCTTTCTTGTACCAGCATTATTCCTTTCTTTCGTTCCTCTAAGAATGTAATTATTCTCCTCTTAAAGCTTGGATAATTGCCGGTCTTCTCATCATATGTTTTGTCCATTTGTATACTTCAGGAAATTCAACTCTGATATTTATTCCAATTCTATCGATGACATTATTCCATGGTAGAAATGACAAATCTGCAATTGTGATATTATCGCCAACTAACCAAACTGGATAATCGAAAAATTTACTCTGAGAAATTGGTGTTGTACCAGCCGAATACGAAGCTACATTTTCGGTATCTAATTCCATCACAAGGGTCTCTCTTCTTTCTGCTAAAGCAACCTCTAAAACCCCATATACACGTCTCACCTCATCTGTGTATCTTTCGATTGCGCTTGGAATCTTTTGAGAATGGAAGTACTTGAAATGAAGAGCCTGGCCAATCATAGGAGCGTGTCCCGAAGTCTGGAAGAAAATCCACGAGTTAATCTGTGATTGCTCTGCTAAGTTGTCCGACCAAAGCATTGGTTCTCCTGTTTCTTTATAGTATTTATTTACCAAATGCAGCATAATCGATCCTGATTCCCAAATGCCCAAGTTATCCAAACTGTGGTCAATCAGAGCAGGGACTCTTGCGTTCGGGTTGAGTGAAACGAATTCTGGGGCTCTGTGTTCACCAGTTGCGAAATCCAAGAAGAAAGTGTTATATTGCAAACCCAACTCGCTCAACGTGCAGGAAACTTTGTAACCATTTGGTGCTGATCTGTGCGAGAAGAGTGTGTAACCTTCAACAGGTAAGTTTTGAAAGTACTGTGTGATTCGTGAATGCTGAGAAGTGTTGTAATCATTGCCCAATATGTTTTGAGCTTGCTGTTGTGCTTGTTGTTGTTGGACTGTGAATGGATGAAGCATATCCTCTAAATGAACTTGTTGTGTCTGCTGTTGTGCTTGTGATTGAGACTGTGCCTGCGCCTGTGCTTGTGCTTGTGCTTGTGCTTGTGCTTGTGCTTGTGTCTGTTCTTGTTGATGGCCTATATTTATTTTATTATTATTTGAATTCTGGTACATATCGTTCGCATTCGGTATGTTATTACTATTATTACTGTTATTATTGTGATTATTATTATTATTTATATTGACATGGCGTAAAGCACTGGATAGTTGCGAAACGTTACCGTTGCTTATATTTTGCATTTTTTCAGGTGTTATATATGTATGTTTCTTCGTAAAAAAAAAAGCACCTCGAAATGAAATCCAATGAGATGAAAGAATAAGCACACAATTAATAGTATGTGTTGTTTTTTTTGTTTTTTTTGTTTTTTTTTTTGGGTATATCAATTATGAAAACTAAGGGTATCAATAACTGGTTTCGGAATAACAATGATTCAATAAAGAAACCAAAATTAAAAGTTTTTAAATACTTCAACAAAAAATAACTTACAAGTTATAAATAAGTCACTGAATACAAAAATAATCATATCAAAAATGTTTTTATCAACAAAATATTTCACATAAAAGAAGCTGAACATCTTTTATTTATTATTTACAATCGGTTGAAAAGAAATGGCCTTTATAAATTTCTCTCAATCAATCATCTCCATAATAAAAAAAAAATAAAAATATGAAAATTTGAAAAAAAAAATTATTTCAATCCCAAAAATCTTTAATGCGGCAAAAATTTTTGACGATAAGCGGAAACTGAAAAAGAAAAAAAAACTGTTGTGCGGGTTTTGTCTGGACTTTTGGTGTTTCTTTATCATCTGTCTCTTTGGCTTCTGAGTGGCAGTCTGAGAGAGACAGAGAGAGAGACAGAGACAGAGCAGAAAAAAAAATAGATATCCACACCCATACACCGCATACAACTCGTGGCCGTCGCGCCAGCCGCGGAGAGTCATTCACTGCGGACCGGGAGCGCGGCGTGGGTAGGGTAAGAGCGGATGGTATCTTTCAAGCAGTGCAGTGAAGACACGACAGTGTGACACCCACCATCATCATTCTCTCATCCAATGACTGAGCCCATTTCAAGTGTCATTAATAGATGGATGGATAAACAATGTATATTTGTATATTTGTATATTTGTATATTTGTATATTCTGTTTATAGATGCAGGTACATTGTTGCGCGAAGGATGAGGAGCACATTGGGGGGACAAGAAAAATGGAAAGAAAAAACATTGTATAGTCAATTGAGCCCTTTAGAGATGATATCATGTACCTCTAGACTTGGGTTTAGCCTTAGATTTGATTTTATTCTTGGTCTGCACACTGGGTGCACTCACATGGTTACTGGCTTTCACATGTTTGAATAGTAAGTTACGGCTTTGGAATGCTTCGCCGCAAGTTGTACAAACGTCGGTATATATATCGTCATTGCTCTTATTGTTTGGCGTAGTCTCATGCAGATGAGTTGGAGTCGGTTTATTGGGTTTCTTCCTGGAATTTTTCTTCTTGGAAGACTTCTTGTTTTTCATATTCCAACTATCATCGTCATTATCTTCGATAGGATTTTTATCCAATGCATCATCATTTCTGTTAAAATTAGTGCCACCCAATGATGCTAACAATTTATTTAATTCCTGATCTCTGGCTAAATCGTTGTCAATCTCTTCAGTATCACCATCGCTTGTCTCAGATAAGATTTCATTGTCGGCAATATTCTCGGGTTCGGACTCCAAGGAATAATTATCATTCTCGACATCGCTTATTTCAACATCGCTTATTTCAACATCAATATCTACTGATTTTATATCTTCTTCTTCTTCTTCTTCCACATCGTCATCTGATGTTTCTTCGTCGTCGTTATCTAACTCTGCTAGTTGTTTCTGTATCAGCTCGAGTTCTTCATTAATCTTATCCATATCCATCGACTCCGTAAGTTCAGCCTCAAGAGGTTCTTCATTAGCAGAATCAAATTCATCAAAATCAGAGACTTCATCCAAACCAAGATCAAGACTATCGTATTTCATCTCTCTTCTTATCTCTTTCATGTTTTTCTTATGCAATTTTGTTTGAACGTGGTTATTCAGTTGTTTCTCGGATTTAAAAATTTTTTGACAAAGTATACACTCGAATACTGTAATTTCTTCTTCTTCCAAAATTTTATTTGTATTATTAGAACTTTTGGCAGGTTTCTCAAACTTGTCATTTTCTTCGAACTCATCATAATTTTTTTCAATTTCCTTCCAATAATCATCATTTACTTCCTGCCAACTTTGCTCATTAAATTCATTCAACTTTGAGTCTTTATCTCTCAAATATTGATCTCTTTGTTGCTGTTTTTTAATCCTGTCCATCTCAACTCTCTTTTTCTCAGCAGCTTTAGCTCCTTCCTTCATTCTTTTATCCAATTTTTTTATGAAACCAACAAATCTAATAACAGTTCTATTATATTCGGTTCTAGCTTCTTTTCTGGCCTTCTCATTAATCTTATTAATTTCTCTTTTTGTTCTTCTGTCATAGGTTTGCGAATACATATATTCATCTTTCCAACTAAAGCTCTTTAGTGTATTAAAGGAATTCCATTTCTTATAAAACTTCTTTAAATGCTCATAATCAGTAGTAGTAGAACCGAACACTGGAAATAAATTATTCGAAGTATTTTCATTCATGTATTTATTACACGCTTTTTCATATCCCATGTTATTTATATCTTCTTCATAATGGTCATCTGTATATTTATCGAACTTGGGTAATCCTAACTTTCTACCATTTATGACTTCATCTTTTGCAATCCTTGAAAATATCTTGCCAGCTACCTGGAACATTCCAGCTGGAGAATCATCGTACCTGGAATATAATGAAGTATTGAAAAAAGTTATTATCTCTTCAGTGACTACACCTGTGACTCTTGCATCAACCTCATAACTCTCATCTTCTAAGATAGGTTCATCACTCAATATCTGGGTTCTGTGGGAATCATACCAGGCTCTTTCTTGAGGATCTGATAAAATTTCATATGCTGTTCTTATATTTGCAAAGATGGCTGTTGCTTCTTCAATATTATCAATGTTTTTATCTGGATGATACTGCAGAGCTTTTCTTCTATATGCCCTCTTCAAATCAGCTTCACTTGCTGTCATTTCGACATCTAACAGTTCATAGTAGCATGTCTTCATTTTCTTTTCCGTATCAATATTCGATAGCAATATCTTTGTAAACTCACTCGATTTTCAACCAAGTTGAACGATTTGAAAAGTATAAGCCTTAATCAACTGCCTAATAGAATTGTAGGCTTTAATTACTTCTACGTCTATTAATTGAAGATTGATTGTGCATCTTGATAGTTAATATCATATAAAATTACTATAATTTTATATAAATAAGCAAAGATATAACAAATTCAAATTTTAGTTACATTTTTTCAACATTTGCGATGAGTTTGGAATTAGTTTAAATTGAAGATATTTCAACTGTTTTTAAAAATATATTTTCTTGAGAACAGTTCTGGGAGCTGATGTGAAAAAAAAAATACTCTCAGCAAAAGTCCGAACATTACAAGATTTATAAAAGTATATATTGGTGAGATAAACGTTAAGTGTTCTTTTTAAACATAATCTTAATAACTAGATTCATAAATATTTAAATAATCATTACAAACTAAGTATAGTATAAGCAAAATTAAAGTCTAGTTCTGATTTTAATGTAAAGATCATCTAGACATGATTCTAATGGATGATCCAAATTCTCTAAACTTATACCATCAATAAACTGAGTATATACGACATTAATGAAATGCTTTATATCTATTGTCTCATTATACAATAGGTAGTGCAATTGATTTGCAAAATTTAATAGAAATGTCCTTTCATATTTAATATAAATTGCAATCAAAGGCAATTTCTTTGTTAATTTAGTTAATGGAATTTCAAATAATAAAATAATATTTTTAACAATATTCTGTAGTTGAACCATATCTATGGATTCTACATTGTCAACATTTAGATCATCATACATCTTTCTTGTTATACCAGGATGTGTTTTACTGATGCTATCAAAAAGAACTTTATCATATTTATTTCCCTCCAATTTGCGTAATTTACTTTTTAAAGTATTTAGTAGAGTAGTTTGAGTTTCATATTTGAGTTTTTGCTCATTATTAACTGTTACAGAATCGCTTAAATTTTTCTTTAATTCGATAATCTCTTCATTCTTATCTCTTATTTCATTTTGTAATGAATCATTACGTGAATTCATCTTATCCATTGATTTTACTAGATCTTGTAGATTAGCCTCATGTGCATTAACGATGTTCTCTTTTGATTTCGTTAATTCTGCATTTAAATCAATGTTTTTCTTGATATATAATTCTTTTTCATCATTTAGAGCAACATTCTTTATTTCTAATGATTTTAAAATGGATTCAACATCTTTGATTTTTTTATCCTTTAACTGGATTTCACTTTTCAGTTTATTTGTATCCAATTCATATTTATCAATTTCCTTTTTCAAGGAAGTTATCTCCAATTTCAAATCATTTTTTATAGTACTTTTGAGTCTAGTGATTTCTTCCTTTGACGAACTTATCTCTTTTTTCAATTCATTATATTCGATTTCATCAACCTTACGTTTGAAACCCTTTATATAATTATCATCATCTTTATCATATAAGGATTCATTAATCTCTGTATGTGAAATATTATATTGTTTGTTTTCCAAACAGGATCTTATAACATTTCCAATCGAAATATCAAACAATTTACAATGATGTAAAAATAATTCTAAATTTTCTAAACTGTCCTTACTTTGTTTTTTCTCAATATCAATTTTTTTGATAATTGTCTCCATTTTGGTTATTGTATTCTTAAGTTCATCATTCTTTATAGTTAATTCAATTAGTTGATCATCAACTTTTTTCTTATTTATCAAATCTTCCTTTAACAAGTTAACTTGTTCGCTCATATTTTTATAACCATCATTTTTTGTACTTATATCACTTTTCAGTTCATCTATAGTTTTCTTATCACTTTCAATGGTGTCATTAAGGATAATAATTTCTTTAGATAATGAATTCATCTCGTCATGCTTTTCAGCAAGTTTGTTTTCTAGATCCTTTATTTTGACATTTAGTTCGTTTTTTATGTTCAATTCATTTATCAATTTATTTGTTGTTATATGCTCTTTTTTATCCAAATCTTCTAACTTTAATTCTACTTCCAATAATTTATTTTGGCAATTAGTTATTTGAATCTTTGATTCTTCTAAAGAATTCTTCTTATCTTCCAATTTATCTGATAAAACATTTAACTCAAAGTCCTTAGCATCAACTGTATGGCTCATTAGTTCATTCAAACGCTTTACTTCTTGCTTTTGCATATCAGAATATATCCTATAAGCAGTAATACATTTATCAAATGTTGACTTTAATTCAATACCGTTTATGTTATTTTCTTTTGTGATCTTATCTGAAATATTTTTCTTTAGTGATTCCGTAAAATTGAGACTATCTGTTAATTCACTAAATTCTGAAATAAAATCCTGAATGTATGATGTATAATCCCTTAGGCTATTACATTGTTCCTGCAATGTTTTTTCTAAAGTAAGTTGTTTTTGATTTAGCGTATCATACTCTTCTGACAATTTATTATTATTTTCAAGCAATTTTCTTTTGTCGACGAGTATGGTCTCCTTTTCTTCATGTAATAATGTGTTGGATTCTATTAAATTCTTATTTTCATTTGTTAGATTTTTATTTTCCCGCAATAAATCGTTCTTATCCTGTATTAGATGCACCTTCTCCTGTAATATAACATCATTTTCTTGTATGATATCATGGTTTTTATTCTCCAATTCAGAAATTTGATTTTGTAAATTCTCAATTTTTAATTTCACCTCATCTAATTCATTTTTCAATTTATTATTATTCAAATTAAATTCATTATTCTCAGTTTGTAACTTTAATGTTTGTTTAGATAGTTCCACATTTTTTTCTTCTAGAATTTTAAATTCTTGTTGTTGTTGATTAATTTCATCGTTTAGATCGACAAGTTTATTTTGTAACGAAATATTAGATTCTTTAAAATCTATAATATTATTTTTCAATTCAGTGTTTTCATTTAATTTTTCATTTAAAGAATTCTTCAATTCATTATTTTCTTCCTTTAAATGGTTTATTGATATTCTAAAGGATTCCATCCCTATCGTATTTGAATTTGAATTCGACGTCGAGTATAATTCCATCGGTGACCTTAGATCAGAGTTTCTAGATATATTAACTGAGGATTTAAGTGGGGTTGATTGCTCTAATTCTAAATCATCATGAAGTTTTGATGATGAAGGTTTTGCAGATTGTGCGTGTTGTGTTAGAAAATTATCATCACTATCACCACTATCATCACTATCATCGCTATCATCGCTATCATCGACTTCACCATCGTGGTCATCATCATCATCATCATTCTTCTGTTGAATCTGTTGCTCTTGAATCTGTTGCCTTCCTCCCGTTATTTCATTTACTTTGGATTTATTCCCATTTGTTCGGTAGTCTTGATTAAAACTTTCATCTATATTATTCGTTATTGGAAATATATTTTCATCTTCCAGTTCATTATCATCAATATCAGAAAAACTTATACCCTTTTGTTTATCTAATTGTTTGGCATTTTCTAATGCGCTTTTATATTTATTACTTAAATCAACATTATCTAAACCATTTTTATTTCTAAATATTAATGATTGCATTGCTTTAGGACTTCCTGGAAACACAAATCCAATAATATTGTTGTTTGTTTTAACGCTAGGATTAGGATAATAGTCAAACCTTCTTTCTTCGTTATCTAATTTATTGTTTGTATGTTTTGGAACATTTAAAGTATCTAGATCTTCAGAAATTTCCATTTGAACTCAGACAGAACTTAAACCAAAAAAAATAAATAATTAATACTTTTCTCTCTCTCTCTCTCTCACTTTATCTCAAAATATATTGTCCACCTGGTAAACTAAAATAACCCACTCTTGGATGTCTTTTTTGAGTTCGATAATTATAAAACACAAAAAATTTCAAAGCAGAATCCTTAATAAATACTGTCTAAAGAACCGAGATAAATCAGATCAAAGAATAATGCAATAAAAATATTTTATTAGGCTTATGTTTTTATAATTCTGCTCTCGATATCTTGAAGAGATAAGTACCATACATCTAAAACATTCACTTGCTGAACAAAATAAATCACTCCTTCGAACAACTAAACAATCATTTATTCAATAGCATCAAAATATATAATAGATAGAAACAGAATCATTATATTCCTCATCATTAAAACAATAAATTGTTTGTTGAATGAATGCTAATTGATGAGGGACACAAAAACGTAAACACATCAAAAAAAAATGTCACGTGTGCACTATCTGCTATCTTTTTTCTTTTTCGCGTGTGGACATAAATCTTTGCGTATAATCTGCGTACAAGTAACTGTTTTTTTTCTTTGCTTTTGTGGCTCGTTCTCAGAGTACAACGTGTGGTTGAAAGTGGTACAGAAAACTTTGTAGTAGTGACTCCTATTGGGATACAAAAACCCTATCAATTGCAGTCAATAGGGCACAAATGTAAGCCTAACACAAACCCTAAGATATCTTGGGATATGACTTGTGTCCATCATGCAGTATGCAGTATGACAGCAATTAGAGTAGAGGCTTATAGATATATATATATATATATCTAATCGATTCCTATCTTTCGAGAACGGTACACTTTAAAGTTCAATATACATACCAATTATTTTATGCAAAACAAAACAACAAGAGCAAAATAAAAAAAGTTTTTTTCTTTGAATTGTTCAAGTAAACCCATCAATGGGAAGCTTCTCATGATCATGGCATGGTAGTCAAAAATGTTTTTTTATAAAACTTATCAGAAGTATATCAAACTTTACCTCAAAATTGTTAATCATTGCTTACACATCTTTAGAGCAGTAGTGCTACAGTATTTTGAAGAGAGAACATTGTCATTTGCAATGTTTTTTAGCACATAACTATTAACAGATACGTTCCACTGTCGCCGGATTATGGTTTAATTCACGTGACCTTTTATTTATACTTAATAATTATCGAATGTGAAAATTTATAACTGTTTAAGAACAATAATTAATGATTAATTAAGTTTATCAAGTCAATTGGATTGAACATTATATCAATCCCCTGAACATACAATAACGAGTTTTTTTTATTGAGCTTGTGAGTTGAAATATTACCCATCATTATTTAATCATTCGACTAATCGAAAGATAATTTGCCTGCTTAACGTACACATACAATTCAGTCAGAACACATATAATTGTCAGTGTAATTATATATAAAAATAGAAAATAAATTATATTTATTAGTAAAATTCAACTAATTATATTTGGCCCCAACCTCCCTTCAAAAATAGGCAAAAAAACTAAGTTTGTTCTGATCCATAAATTATAAAAGAATTCACAAGTAATCACTTTAAAATCATGAGAGACTCTAATTTAAAGTTGTGTACTGTTTGTGCCTCAAACAATAATAGATCAATGGAGTCTCATAAAGTACTACAGGAAGCAGGATATAATGTAAATTCATACGGAACAGGTTCAGCGGTAAGGTTGCCTGGTCTCTCTATAGACAAACCAAATGTTTATACTTTTGGTACCCCATATAATGATATATATAATGATTTATTATCACAATCATCAGAGAGATATAAAGCTAATGGGTTACTGTCCATGTTAAATAGAAATAGAAAATTGAAAACTTATCCAGAAAAATGGCAAGAAAATTTTAAAGTGTTTGACGTCGTTTTCACATGTGAGGAGAGATGCTTTGACGCTGTAATAGAGGATTTGATGTCAAGAGGTGGTAAAAAGAATAAATTAGTTCATATAATTAATGTTGATATTAAGGATGATAATGAAAATGCCAAAATTGGTGCTAAATCAATATTAAAGCTAGCAGATTTGATTAATGAACATTTTAAGAAAGAAAATGATGAGAATCTTTTAGAGGATGATATTATCAATATTTTAACTGAATGGCAAATTCAATACCCAAATCTTCCTTGCCTCTATTCTCCTGCATACTACTAATTATATTTAGTCCAATATAATCTAATATAATCCAATATTATCCAATATAATAAATATTTACAATTACATAAATGCATACATATATATACTTCATTAACTATCATCATAATTATCATTCATACTTTTGATAGTTTATTGCTATTCATTCATTTAATTTATTTACAAAGAAGTAAAGTCTTATTTAGATAAACTATTTGTAATACAGCCTTTCCAATCATGCCATAAAGTAGTTTACTAATAATCGGAACCTTTGTTTCATCTACATTGATTTGGAACATACCTCCTTACCGTTCACCCAAACTTTTACAATATTACGATCATCACTATTGAAAAACCATTTATAAAGCAATTCGTTTAAAGTAAACGTTCTATCTTCGTCAATGTGATCTATATGAGGTATTTGCCAATCAAAAACATCTACCTGTGAATTATTAACATTCAAGTCAATCATTTGTGAATCAAAATGTTTTCCAATATCAAATGTTCCAATTTTCTTGTCTAAATCTAAAACTCTTGCTCCCCCCAAAGTAGCGAGATATAAAACGTCTTGTACCGAAAGCTTAGCACTTTCCCTTTTTGTTTTATCATTATATTTCATTGCTAGATGCCTAGATACTAGATGCGCTTGTCTTGCATTGTCTAAAATGCTAGTGGAATACCCTGCTGAAACATCTGTACCTAGTCCAATTTTTATATCCTTGTCCAATAGTTCACGAACTTTACATTCACCAGAAGTCAATGAAGAATTGGAAATCGGGCAGTGTGAAATTCCGCTATCTTTCTGTTTAATACGTTCAACTTCTTCCTCACTGAGGTGAATACAGTGTGCAAGTACTGTTCTATTATTTAGCAGACCATATGTATCATAAACATCGGTATATGATTGGCACTCGGGGAACAATGATTTGACCCAATTAATCTCAGAAATATTTTCTGACAGATGAGTTTGTATATGCAAGCCATTCTCATATGATGCTGCAAGCTTCGACAACTTTATCATAAGTTCTCTACTACAACTAGGTGCAAACCGTGGAGTCAAAATTGGCAATATACGAGGATTTTTTAATTCGTTAAAAATATAATTAATTACCTCCACTGTTGAATTTATTGAATCATCAATATTTTTTTCTCTGTAGAAATCAGGACTGTTCGAATCCATACATACTTTCCCAATTAATGCTCTTTGCCCCAGTTCAGAACAAATCTTTGCCATTAGTATGGTTGAATTTGTATGGATTGTTGTGTAGTAACTTGCAGTGGTTGTTCCATGTGACAAGGTTCTTTTAACTACTTTTGTGTAGACTGATTCCGCAATCTCTTTGTTTTTCAAAGAATCTTCTAATGGAAATGTATACTTATTTAACCAATCTAGTAGAGTAGATTTACCAAAAATCCCAGTATTTGGGTATTGTGAAGCATGTATATGAGTATCTATAAAACCTGGGAAAAAAAATGAAGTGAAATGAGATGGAAGTTCTATTTTTTCAAAACCATTCTCCAAAATTGTAGGGTCATAACGGATGAGATCCTCGACAGGATCCAATGAATTTTCATTAATAAATACAATTGTGCCTGCTCTTGGTTCAACACCAATCGAGGTCTTATACCGTATTCTAAACTCCCCTAATACTGGAGTATCCACGAATGTCCCATAAAAGACTTTAAACTTCTCATTTCTATTTACAACAACAGCTGAATCTGAAGATATCTTACTTTTTTCATCGAATAATGGTTGTACCATTTTATTTCCACTACTTATACTGCGATCTGTTATAATCTTTCCACTTCACGTTGTTCAATTTAGTCGTAGGATGATTAGTTGTATAGTTGAAATATCACCCCCTTTAATCTCTCTTGTAAGGGATCTTGAAGTCAAAACTGAATGAAATAAATCTATAAGATACATTGAATTAAATTAATTTATGACAAAAAATGTAAAAGAAACTACAACTGTTTTAAATATACCAAAATGGGGATACCATTAATTGAATTAAAGTTTCTTTTACTTCAATGCAGTTCCCTTTTTGATACAATCATTTAGAATTTTCCGTGTTCTACTTCAATTGTTACAAGAATCGATATTGCGGGAGCAATCGAGATACCATTTTATCTGAATTTACTGATAACGATAAAACTAAGGAACCCACGATGAAGATTATATACTATTAATCAAAATAAGTAATGGAAAGGGGGCAACGATAGATCCCAAATATTGTCAAGATATGCTTTGATAATTATAATGAACTCTTGTTGCAAAAGCTATTTAATATTATCACTTCAGTATCAAAGTGAAAAAATTTTTGTAGGGTCTGACAAACTAAAGAGTAAAATAGGCTTAGTTCTTCTCTCTATATAACTAACCTCGCATATTGGAGTCTTATATTCTAAACACATAACAGATAATATGAATCCTTAATGCCCCAAAACTTAGTTGCAAAATAACTTAATAAAGTGGGCAAAGTAATTTATTTCTCAAGATTAATCGAGTTACTAATGGTTGCATGAGTCTTAAGTTTCGAAAAAATTTAAGGTGTTTTGAAAAATTAACGCACCACAGAGAAACCTTACTGCATTAATTATGTAAAATGCAAACTATACAGATATTTACAATTTAACATAATAGTTGATGTTTAAAAATTTATTTGTTCTTTGTTATATCATAATTGTATCTCTTATATATATATATATATATATATATATTAAAGGCTTGGTTTCTAGATATATGCTTATAACGTACCTTAACAATATATATATAAATATATGACCAAGTAAGCCAGTTTTGTGATTTGGAATTAAAAAGTGCTCATTTAATTGTTTTTTAGTCGCTATTTCCTTATTTTTTAATAACTGTTTATAAACCAAACATAATATTAAATGTCAAGATATCAACAACCTTCTACATTCGGTAATGGCCAAAATCTTTTAGAAAATTTTAGAAAATATTCAAATATCCTATTTGCTAACACGCCTTTTTTGGGTGACTATTATGAGCATTTCTATAGATACCTAACGCATTTCATATTCCCTTCCAATGCAAAACAACTTCCAATAGCGATCTTAACCAGAAATGTAGTACCTAAGCCATTGCATTCACATAATGACTACTGGAGGGACCTTCCCCTTTTTGAAGCATTAGCATACGGTGCTACTAGTGTAGAAGCAGATGTGTGGTATGTTAAAGATTCTAATTCAAACTATGTGTTGGCGGTTGGGCACAATAAAGCCTACTTAGACACAAAAAACGGCACACTATCTGATTTATACACTAATCCATTACATACGTTATTAAGGGCTTCAAACAACTTCGACAAAGCTAATGCTGAGCTAAGAGATTGCGGTTTTTTTTTCAATGAACCACACAGAACATTATATTTTTATGTGGATTTTAAGTCTGAAGCAGATGTTGAAACATATGAATTACTTTTAAAATACCTCACCCCTTTGATAGACTATAATGCGTTATCTTATTATGATTTAGTGAAATGTGAATTTGTATCCAGACAGATTACTGTTGTTGCGACAGGAAAATACCCTGGTTTTCTAAGCACTGCTACAGGTCATATGGGCAAGAATATTCAAGGATCTTTTAAACGTTATATTTTTACTGATTTTACGTTTGTTCCCGAGATCACTGAAGATAAAGACATTGAAGAATTTTCTAAGGAACTTGAATCAAAAGTAGAGAAATATGCTGATGGGTTTTTATCATTAACTTCGTCTACATCATTCAAGAAATTTTTTGCCGATTTCCAATCATTTAGAGATTCAAAAGATTCCAACATTGATTTTCTGAAGAAATATATTGAGATTTGCCAAAATTATTCACTGAGAGTACGTATTTGGGATGTTCCAGAATGGCCACATTCTAATGCCATTTATATTTGGCAAAAATTACTTAATTACTATAAAGTTGATTTACTTTGTGTGGATAACCTTAAATTAGCTTGCAATTTTGAAAGATCTAATGATTTAGAAGAATCCAATGATGAAGCTGGTTGCTCACCTCCTAACTATCGAAAGCAACAAAACCCACTAATTATCTAATATCTAAATAATAATATTATAAATGTAATCTAATTCAATAGATACATGTCAACATATATTAATCAAATAATTCAACATATTCTAACCCATCGCCTGATGAATTAATTGTGAACAAAAAATATGAAAAAAATATTAATTAATTAATATTTAATAAAACCCACTATTATAAAAAATAGAGAGTTTAAAAATTAGGAAATAAATCAAAAATTATAAGACCCACCCGATTCTATCAAATTGCATTCAGAAATGATAGAATAACCGAATACATTAAAATCAATATCGCCCAAACTTCAAATAAATGAAGAAAGACATATTTGTAGAGGTCATTAGTAACATGATAATAATAAAGAGATAACTCAACCTTCTATCCATTATATTTCGAAACTACAAGAGTCTCAAAATGCATGAATGAATCAGTTAAATCTTTATTAAATGCCCGATCCGAAGATTAGACATTACTAACAACCTAAACAACATATATATCATTTCTGTACAACGATTACTCTTTCTAAATGAAATCCAACTTTCCCAGCACTGATATTTGTCAGTACCATACTTCTCCAGGCAGAAGAAAAAAAGGGTTCAATTAAGGCATTATATTCGACTTTATTTCAATACTTCGTGAGATGCAGCAAAATAAGCAAAATACAATGATTCTTAATCAAACGAGAAAACGAATCGTCGGCAAACACATTTTTCGCAACAGTTTGTGAGATTGACCAAGGAACTGCCATCAATTACAAAAAAAGTAGAAACCAAAGAGCCTACTATATTCAACTATTCAATTCTATCTTTCTTATTAAATGGTTTGTATCCTTCTAATTCTATCTTGACCAATTTTAACTAGGTTAAAAATGATTAGTGGATAGAAAATTTGAAAACATATGTATGATCAGTAGGACTTCTTGATCTCCCCTGATATCTTAAGGTAAGTATGGTTTTTTAAAAAAAAAATCAACAAAGAAAAACAAACAAACATGAAATAACTAATTAATTACAATAAGAATTTAATATTTATTCGTATCTTAAAGAATTTATAAATATTCGTCTGTTTAAATACTTTTTTAAATTTTTGAAAATTTTCATGAAATTTTTATGAAATTCTTAAAAAAATAAAAAATCTGTGAGAAGTTGAAATGCCCTACGTAATATTAGATATTTTAAGATAGGGTAAACAAATGGGAAGATACAATATGTGATAAAATATGATGAAATAAGTCTTAAATCGACGCAAATTGCTATTATATCCCAAGTTATAAACGAACTAATTATAAATTTATTAATTGCCATTGACTGACTCTGTAAACATTAGTTCCGACATTTCTGATAAGAACATAATCGTGCTTTTTGTCATATAAGTAAGTTGAGTGAATATACCCATTTCCCATCCCTCTTCCATAGGTTAAACTGAAGGTACCAGAAGTAATGAAACCAATTAAATCTCCGACATTTGGTTTCGGTTGAATTAATTCATGGTTTCTCTTACCATCGGCACGGTATACTCCTTTTGCAATCGATATCCAATACTTCGTATCTTTCTCTGGAATTCTATAAATTCTAGCATTGTCAGTTGGATGACCTTTCTCCTTTAATATACAAGATATTGGAGTTATCTGTAATGGAGTTTTCATTATCGTCAACTGAGGTGAAGTAGAATCAAATTCAATAGTATCTAATTTTGATTTACCTTTTTTGCTGTACATATGGAGCGATACAATAGGTTTACTCTCTTCCAATTGATTTTCCTTGATATCATTGTAGAATTCCAATATATCATTGGTAGATCTAATTTCTCTCAAACCACAATTCTTGTTAGTTGCCATTGTTCTATCTTCGTAAATATCAATTAATTCTTTATTATCAGTTTTCAAAAACGTGATACCATTCATTAAAATTTGCAAAAATAACCAGTCACATGAAAACGAATCACCAACTTCTCCTCTTAATGCTGGTAATTCCAGGGAATGAATATCTTTTATCTTATCAAAATTGACTCTATGACCCGGTGGTTTTCTCTCCCATTTCTTCATCTGAGGTTGCCTTTTGAAAAAACCATTTTCTTTAAACCCAGTAGTCGTGAATGGATAATCATCAGGGAAGTGTAACGATCTAGATTCATATTGTAAAAGTTGATTTTGTCTTAACCCAATGTGGTACGACCTTGATATCTTATTTAGTTGATACCAAAAAGGTAAAACCCAGTGCCAAGGCATTAGAAGTAACCAATCATTACTCTTTGGCCTTCTTATCAACACTAGAGGAATTAATGGATCATGATCTGGATCGAATTTAATTAGATTTTGATCCTTGCAAACATCTGAGGCCATTTGCTCCTCTCTCCTCCTCGATAATTGTTTTAATGTTGATTGATTTTTGTAACTTTGTGTCCTTTCTTCTGAATTGGAAAGCTTCTCTAAAATATCTTTCACGTCGTTTCCTACTTCGTTCAATTTACAAATATCTTCGATTTTTATATTCCCATTATTTGAAGTGACAGCTTTTGGTGTAATGATAAATCGTGGATCTATGGCCTGGAATGCAAGTGATGTATGTTTTGGTAATATCGAATGATCCGCTAATTTCGATATATAAATTAAATTTTGATAAGATGGAGAGTTCTCTTTAGGAGTTCTAATCACCGAAGACAAAGAAAATAGTGCTTTGGCACCAGATAGATTAATGCTACCAATCGAGTAACGACAATCGTATATTTTAAGTTTCTTATCAATTTTTATTTTCTTTAAGATCATTTCGAATACCTGTTCATACACAGATGGATGTAATCTCAACAATACTTTATTTTCATTTATCCACAATATTTCCACTGGACTTATTATTTCTGGCGAATTTAAGTTCGAAGTTTCATCATCTAATTTATATAGTAAACCTTCGAAGTAGTGATGATGAACTCTATATATCATTTTATTAGCTTTTTTGTTCGTTAATAATGCAATTAGGTCATTAAGCTCATCGGTGCCTTGTAAAGCTTCTATTATCATGTTACCAAAATAACTTGTATCTTGTAAAAGTGTACCATCTGAAGATGCAACTGAGCTACCTATTCTATGGGTAAGTTTATAACATTTCTGTGATGGGGCATATGGAATCTGATATCCCCATCTTTTGATCAAATGTGAACGTTTTGCATGCCAAATATGTGTCGATAACCACTTAAAATGTTTTTGCCTTTTCAAGTATTTAATTTTGCTATAAGTATTTCTTGCTAACAAATCAACACTCACATTATCATAACTTCCTAACTGATTATTATATAACTGTGTATCATCATTTGTGGACGTTTTATTTTTCAAAAGAAGTTTATAATATTTTATTTTTTGTCTTGTAGATTTATTATTAAAAGTTATTTCGTCTGGATTATTCAACATTTTCAAATTTTTTGTTCTTGCAAATAATCTTAGTAATTTGATTGACATCTTAGCTCTGTAAAACTGTTTGGCATTCAATCGTTTCTTGGTTGGTTTTTTTGTTGACGATGAATTAATGTTGTTGGTTTCCACATTATTTGCTTTACTCATTTCTCTTTTGGCTCTATTTCTCATTCTTTTTGGTATTCTTCTTACATTATGAGATGCAGTCCTTCTTCTTAATTTACGAGGTAAATTTTGAAATATTCTTGTAGCATTTGATTTTTTCGATTGACTCATTGAATTATACAATTGTTTAATTTCAAATGATCTTGATTGAATGAAACTGTTTACATTTAGTAATCCTCCTGTATCCTTTGATAGATCATTCGATTTGTCATACGAGACAGCTTGTGATCTTATATTTCTAGCATTTCTAACTTTATCTCTCTTAAATTTTTGATTTTTGTTCAATAATTTCTTCCCACCATTCCCTTGCTTTGAACTCATCTTTTAATCTTAATGTAATTGATTTAGTGAGTATTTTACTTGGACTTTATTAAGATCAGAAAATTACTGAATGGTATTTGATCATTACAAAGTCTTTTGTTTCATATAATAATTTATAAAACTATAGAGACTTGTATAATAAATAGATTAAACAATTAATATATGTTAAATATTAAGTAGCTCATCGCGAACGGAAAAATTTATAATACTGTATATGATTTTTCAAAGACAAAAACATTTTAAAAAGAAGATTGTATAACTGTCACGTGATCTCGATAAATTAACAATTTCCACAAGAATTAAACATGCTAGCGACACGTATAACTAACTACTAATTATTCTAAAAACGGACCTTTCTTTTAGTTACGTGTTTCGAGATTAATCTAAAGAGAGAAATACAACAGGTTCACAAGACCCAGAGTAAAGAGAAAATTACTCATTACATTTCATATTTGCAATGTTTTCTTGGTTCATCTGTTCAATACCCATAATGTGAATAAAATGAAGATATGAAAAACCATCATCAAGATGACCTATATTAATATATACTTATAAGACTGCTTGTGAAACCATCTGAAACAACCCAATAAAAAATATAATACATTCTGGCTCTGCTTTTTCTCTCCATCCAATGCCTCTCAAGAAAGTAAAAACATTTTGCAATTACATTTCGAAATACCTTACCAGTACTTTGAACTTGATAATATTAAGTATACCTTCAGTAAATATCTTCACACTAATCAATAGGTTATAGTGTATCAGAATTAACTTAAAAATCAATCACTTCTTAGTTGTTATACATGCTGTTGTTGTATTGGTTAGTTATACATATAAATTAAAATTTTGTATTGATAAATATCCGTTGCGTTCCACGGATATTTAATTACTCTTCAAAATCAAACAACAGAGTCACTTAACACTCAATAAGATATACAACTAAATACTTATAGTGCTCTATAATTTTTAAAGCGAGAGGGGGAGGAGGGGTCATGAGGATTTAGAGAATGATACATACTATCAGAACAGTGTGGTATTAATATATATATATATTCTTATGTTAATAGTTTTAATTAATTAATATAACGTTTAACAATTTGGTGTTGTTATACTATGATAATACAAATTGGTATATTCACTTCAAGAGTCAGAGTCGCTCCGATTATAATTTTGTGATATATAAATATAGAGGATCACAGATCTAATTAACATTCGAAATTATATTTCATATGTTTTCTGTCTTATTCACTTAGAACTTTTCCAAGTTCAAATTATATATAAATGTATATATATATATATATAACTATATCTATCTCAACTTTTTTACTTCAATTGATCTCTTAACTTTAATTTTGAACTTTAAATTCAATTGTTCTTACTAGTATTTTACATACAAACTAACTTATATAAAGATAAAAAAAAAATAAGTTTAATCATATTATGAGATTTTAAATTACATTTCCTTTCTTTTTTTTTTTCCTTTTCTAAGTATTTCTTAATAGTTATTCTTTCCTTTCTTGCGTTCTTAATTCTATTGTATACATGTATAAAGCCAATATACAATTCCTACAAGATACATCCACTCATTAAATTAAGGTATTTTGTAGTAATACATTTTTTTTTTTTCAGAATAGGTCAATAAGCTTTTAATTAAAATAGGGGCAATAGGTTATATTGAAAAAAAACAACAACAACAGATTAAAATTTTTTATACATAATTCCCTTTTCACACTATGGTTAACGTTGTTTTAGGTTCCCAATGGGGTGACGAAGGTAAAGGTAAGTTAGTCGACTTATTGGTTCATGACTATGATATTGTCGCTAGATGTGCCGGTGGTAACAATGCAGGCCATACTATCGTTGTTAATAATGTCAAATATGATTTCCATATGTTGCCTTCCGGTTTAGTTAACCCAAACTGTCAAAATGTACTAGGTAACGGTGTCGTATTGCACATTCCTTCATTTTTCAAAGAATTAGAAACCATTGAATCTAAAGGTTTGACTGATGCATCTAAGAGATTATTCATTTCTTCAAGAGCTCATTTGGTCTTCGACTTCCATCAAAGAGTTGATAAACTAAGAGAATTAGAATTATCTGGCTCTTCCAAAGATGGTAAAAATATTGGTACTACAGGTAAAGGTATCGGTCCAACATACTCTACAAAGGCTTCAAGATCTGGTATTAGAGTCCACCACTTAATTAACGACCAACCAGGTGCTTGGGAAGAATTTGTTTCAAGATACATGAGATTATTGAACACGAGAAAAGAGCGTTATGGTGATTTCGAATACGATTACGAGGAAGAACTAAATCGTTATAAAAATATTTACAGACAAAAGTTGAAACCATTCGTTATTGACACCGTTTTCTACATGAATAATGCAATTAAACAAAACAAAAAAATATTGGTTGAAGGTGCCAATGCTCTGATGTTAGATATTGATTTTGGTACATACCCATTCGTTACATCTTCTAATACAGGCATCGGTGGTGTTATAACAGGTTTGGGTATTCCACCAAGATATATTGGTACCACTTATGGTGTAGTAAAAGCCTATACTACAAGAGTAGGTGAAGGTCCATTTCCAACCGAACAATTAAACGAGCAAGGTGAAAAATTACAAAGCATTGGTGCCGAAGTTGGTGTCACCACAGGCCGTAAGAGACGTTGTGGTTGGTTAGATTTGGTTGTACTAAAATATTCAACTATAATCAATGGCTACACAAGTTTGAACATCACAAAATTGGATGTCTTGGACACTTTTAAAGAAATTCCAGTTGGGATTTCTTACTCCATTAATGGCAAAAAGCTTGATTCTTTCCCAGAAGATTTATTAGTTTTGGGCAATGTTGATGTCGAATACGTCACTTTACCGGGCTGGGATGAAGATATCACAAAAATCACCAACTATGATGATTTACCAGAAAATGCAAAGAAATATTTAAAGTATATTGAAGATTTCGTTCAAGTCCCAGTTGAATGGATTGGTACCGGTCCAGCCAGGGAAAGTATGATTCACAGAGATATTTAATCCTTTCCATGTGTTACAATATATTTCCTTTCATTTTTTATTCTCATCTTTTCATTAATATATCTTATTATATAAATCAAAATGAATATATATCAAAAATATTAGTTTCGTCGAACCTTCTTTTAGTATTTTTTCTCATTTTCTTTATCCTTATTGCTATATTCCGGGGAGTTAGGAAATAGCATGGATTTTAATCCCTATGTTATTTCCGAGGAGATTATTAACTCAAAAATGCAGTTTAACATGGTAAGAAATTAACCTGAGGGAGATATCTTTGAGAGTATATAAAAAGGTGATAATTTGGAAGTTAATCAGATAATATTAAGTTTATTTATATTCATAAATACATTCAACTATAGTATTATTTTATATAACATTGTAAATTTCTACAAAATAAATTGGAAAACCAGCGATTATTTATCATGGCTGCATATATAGAACCAACTAAAATCACCAATGGTGAATTATCTGAAGAATTCATGAACAAATTTGATACGTTCTTATTTGATTGTGATGGTGTTTTATGGTTAGGAACACATTTATTACCTTCGATCAAAGAAACTTTATCATTATTAGAGTCTAAAGGGAAACAATTGATTTTTGTCACCAACAATTCGACCAAATCTCGTAAAGCTTATACTCATAAATTTGCTGATTTCGGTATTATTGTTAAGGAAGAACAAATATTTACTTCTGGTTATGCTTCCGCTATTTACGCCCGTGACTTCTTGAAATTACAACCAGGCAGGGACAAAGTGTGGATCTTTGGTCAAAGTGGTATTAAAGAAGAGTTACATTTAATGGGCTATGAAACTTTAGGTTGTGATGACCCTAGACTAAATGAAAAATTTGATGCCAAAACATCTCCATTTTTGAAAGACGGTTTAGATAAAGATGTTAAATGTGTTGTTGCTGGTTTGGATAACGACATTAATTACCACAGACTTGCTATTACCTTGCAATATTTACAACAAGATGGTGTTGAATTTGTTGGTACTAATGTTGACTCAACTTTCCCTCAGAAGGGTTTAATTTTACCTGGTGCTGGTTCCATGGTAGAATCTGTTGCGTTCGCTTCTAACAGAAGACCAGCATACTGTGGTAAACCAAATAAGAACATGTTGAATACAATTATTAGTGCGTTCAAGTTAGATAAGCAAAGATGTTGTATGGTTGGTGATAGGTTAAATACTGATATTAGATTTGGTGTCGAAGGTGAATTGGGTGGTACTTTATTAGTTTTAACCGGTATTGAAACTGCCGAGAGAGCTCTAAGGAAAACAGATGAGTACCCTAACCCTAAATTTTACATTGATAAATTAGGTGATCTTTATGAATTCACTCATTAAATTAAGTATAATAATTAATATAAACAATTTAATTACACTTTAATATAAAACATTCAAAATTTGTTCATGTTGTAGATTTTCTTTTGAATTTAATATTATACAAATATTTATAAATAATAATATTTTAAATTTTGTTTTAGTTTTTCATTAAATTTTATCTTTCTTCTATCTCTTTGTTTTGTTGTTATGATTCGAACTCTAAATTAAATTTTATTTACCGTAGCATTGAGCTAATAGCCAAGATTTGTAAATCTCACCTCTTTGTCACAAGAGGGTATAGATCTGAACAAAGGGACTAAGTGTATCTGTGTAACGGTGACCATAAAAAAAAAGTATCACAGGCATTGCGGAACATGAAAATAAAATGGAATTAATGTTGAATTGTTATTAATCAATAGCAACTCAAAAAGTAAAAAAAAGAAACATGCATTGGTTGTAGATTAAAGATGATGGACAAAAATTTCCCCATCAAAATTCAGTCTTGTAATAGTCATGCAACTCTTTCTTCGCCAGTTTAAATTCAATCCTTGCTTCCTTTAAAGCCTGTCTTATTAAATTCAAATAATATTCGTCGTCTTTTTGAACATCTTCTGTTACGGCACCGGATCTTTTTCTTCCCAAATTCTGTATTCTCTCACAGATCCATGCTATGCGTTGTAAACCCAAAGTAGCTGAAGAACCTTTCAGAAAATGAGCCAGAGAGTTTAATTTGTCCAAATCTTTAGTAGTATCCAGTTCCTTTTCAATATCGTCGAATGTTGTCGTAGCTTGTTCGATGTACTGTCCTATCAACATCTTAGAAAAATCTGGATCATCTTCATCCATCGATATTATTTCATTCAATATATTCCAGTCAATTACTTCAGTTGGAATACTTGTGGACATTTTTATGTTTTTTCTTTTCAATGTATGCAGTAACTTCCCTAGTGTCTGCTCTTATATATATAAATGTATCTATCTATATATTTCTTGGTGGAAATATAAGTGCTAATCTCTTGGAAGAACGTTTTATTTATACAATCCTGTGTTTTTTTTTCTTAAAGCAAATACGTTTTTTTGCTATATCAACTCTACTTATATACACAAAATCTGATAGACTCCGTATTAATAAAATAGAAATAACAACCAACCTTGTTAACCTGATTATATTATTAATAAACCAACACCAATACCGCAATTTGAATAATATTTTGTATATGTATATATATATATATATATATGTTGTTAAATTAAGAATCTTTATATTTTTCGAAATCGTAAATTTTTTAAATTTTTAAATATTTTTCTTTTTATGTTTTCGTTGATTAAATATACGCACTACGTAATTACAATTTCGGAGAATTATCTCCAATATAATATTAGTACTTCACAGGGAAATCAAAAGGTTCTTCTAAGAGAACTAAAGGAAAATCGAGTGTTTCAAAGCTTGACGATACATTCAAACAAAATTTTTGTTAAGATCTTGTATTGATAGAGGTCGTTTACAGTTAATGTCTGTAAAACTTCTCTTCAACGGTGAAAAAACTTTTTCAAGAAGCAAGTATTAGAGATGAGAGATTGTATTTTAAAGTTTAGTATATTTTTTCGAAATTAGCGAAAGACAGCGGAAATTCCTTTTTGTTCTACACATTGATTTAATTTCCACTTTAAATTACATTGGTACATGTAATTGTACATCTATCAATGTAAAAAAAAAAATGAATGAAAACAGAAGATATTAGCAGATCGCCACTAATTCACATTACTACCTACTACTTCCAATAGTACTACGATGAGAATACAATAAATATATATTATAATAATACATAAATGAATATATATATATATCGATTACATACCTTCAGTACTGTGTGATCTTATCTCTTACAGTCTTCAGAAATGTAACAAAGTAATAACTTTTCCGAAATTCAAAATTATACGTAATGCGAATTTTCAACTTTGTGAAAATTTAAAAAATCAACAAGTAGTGTGATATCAGGATATGCGCAGACACGTTTACAACAGCATTGGCGTACAATCGAATCCAACATAGTTTCATTCCCTCAATAATTTTTAATAATTTAATATATTGTGCGAGTGTTTCTGTTTAATAATAGAGTAAAAAGAAAAGATGGAAAGCGCAGAGACATGCGTGCACAAAAGACCTGAACATGCACGCACGCTGTTTCCTTTCATATGTATAATTTAAATTAACAATTATTTATGTTCCAATTTTCCTCATGAGAAAGAAGGTGCACTTCGATGTAACATATTCGCACACTTTGGCTAGTAAAAATATAAATAAATACACACGCAACTTGAAGATATTTAAAGAGGGAAGGGAAATTCATACTTGCTACTGTTAACTAAGCAAGCATCCCCCAACAAAGGATTTCCGCAGCCAACACCTGAGCAAACTTTTCCATGTACGTTTTTCTGCCAGACCTCTCTCCATTTTAAATACATATCATATTCAAAGAAGAGAAACATCACACTCCCAGTAAATTGGTACATGCAATGAAAACAACGCCATGTTTTATTTTTCTCTTTTGTTTATATTTTCTGTGCAAGGAGAATACATGCACAATTATATAGTCGTCAAAATGCTGTACCTCGATTGTAGCTAAAAAAAAATACAAATCCACATAGAATCAAGAGAAATGTCTACTGTTCCAAAAAAAATACACTGCAAAAAAAACAAAAAAAAAAAATGACGAATATTGCTTTATTCTGCTTCCATTCTTTTCTTTAATGAAGATAACATTTTGGTATGCGAACATGGAGAAAATATTGTATCCCGCAACTTGTGTGCGTTCATTTCAGAACAGTGTCCTGCAGTTTTATTTGCACAAGCTTGAGTGCCTCCTTAAAAAGAACCGTACAGAGATTGGGTTAATATTCGTCTCAATGGTAAGCTTCCTCCGCAAAATATTCTACAAGAAAAACACTTCATTATAAGGAAACGTAGAGGAGACTCTCTCGATTTTCCACTCGAGTCCTCATATATAAACAGTTTATAAAAAAAAATTAAAGCTATCCTGTACTGGTTTAAAAAAACCATCTTTCGATTTTCCTTACGGTTTATCTCCATATCTTCATACCCTCCCTACACGTCATATTTAGTTCAAAATTGATGTATTGGTGACCCGGCTCTTTTCTCAAGAGGTCCTAAAAGAAGAAGCAGAATAAATCTTCGAAACGTTTACATAAAGTCATCGCACACGATACAACCACGATACTTTTCAAGCGAGGGCAGTGAGTGGGGGACAGCAATAATGGTTATGTACTTATGTACGAACAACCCTATGTAATATTGCAATGCTCATTATACTTCATACGCTGCAAATAGAGATAGAGATCTGAAATATCAAATAAAGGATTCTCAATTTATGAATGTTCTCGGCGGCTAATTTACCATTTTTTTTTTTTTTAACATCAATATAAAAGAAATAATGTTTTGTTATTTTTATTTATTATATATCATATCTTTTAACAATAAACAAATATGCTCATATTCGGACATTACTCGATGTGTTTACAAATAAGTGTATCCTAACGATTCAACTGTCTTTTATCATGTTATTTGTTGCTGATTATTCAACTAGAATAACCAAATGTGAACCAAGTGGTTAATATATGGTTAACTCAATGTATATCGTCTAACAGCAAAGTTGTACGTTGTTGGGTACATTAAACAAGACTATCAATATGATGACGATACTTATCATGTTTAAGAAGGTAAGGTATTAATGAAACTTTATTCTAAGATACTTCATATGCATTCTCCAATTTCGACTTATAGCGAATAATATGATTTTTGTGCAAGGATTCGACGAGTATAGTCCTCAAGTTATATCATTCTTACCCATTCTCTTTTATGGATATATACATAGAGGGGGAGAGTACTCCAACAATATAATTTATGAATGATTTAACCGTTGAGCATGTATACGTTTATCACTTTCTACGTCAACGGCATTTTCTCTTTTTTTCAAAATTTTTTTTTTCTTCTCTATTCAGAAAAACGATTGTGGGTCATTGTTTATTTTTTTTTGTTTTTTTTTTTTAATTCTAACGGCATTCAATTTTAATATATGGTTTTGTGTTCATTTTTTCTCAAAAGTATCTAATAATATGTTTAAATAATCACGGGTTAAGTAAGAAGAGTCCTATTCTGTTTTGTTCATTTTTTTTTGCTAAATGATTATTACACTCATCTCTCATTACGTTCGATTTAGGTGGATTTTGTTACTAACACATATAGACAGAGTCCCATGCACAACGATAAGTGAAATAAATTTACTAAAACTACTGAATAAACAAAAAAAATAAACAATTGATCTCTCTTTTTTTTTCTGTTGTTTGTTTATTTGTTTTGTGAGGCCCTTTTTGTGTTTTTTTTAATTTGAGCTCTAAAGATTTAAGCAGTACTAAATTTCGATTTCGAATTTTTACCATTTTGTTTATATACATTCATACTCAAAAAAATATCCTTAGGTGTATTATACAACTAAAATAAAAAGAAAAAAAAAATATTAATAAATAAACAAACTAGTAAACAAATACTTTTGATCATAATTAAGAAATTTAAAATTACAAAGTTCAAAGTATTAAACAATAACAATAACAATAGTATTATTATTTTGTTATTGAAAAACATTTAAATAATATCCAATTCTATCCTCTATTAGTTTTCTTTAGTTATATTCTAAACTTAGTCCAAACTAGAAATCAATTGAGTTTGTCAAGGTTTGCTCATTTAACTAATATAAAGAATAATAATATTTGTTGTTTATTTACTTTAATATCTGAATTGGAGTTAAGTGAAATACAATAATAACATTGAGCTATCGTAACTCGACATTTGCGGTAACAACAACAACAACAACGATGTCTACCCCTATGAACGATTTCGACACTGCTCCTGATGAGTATGCTGAGGCTCATGAATCCTCTGCAAATAATGGAAAGAAAAACAATAAAAATTTTAAAGATTCTAGTAATGAGAACCACTCTTTATTCAAAGGATTATCATTTTATATCAACACAAGGCCAGATGCTTATGAGACTAAAAATGACATTAATTATTTGACAAGACTAGTGATTTCTCGTGAAGGTAAGATATTAGATCGTATACCAGATTTATCTGCGATGACTGAAGTAGAGAAATCAAAGTTTTTTGTTGTTTCACCATATAATAATACTAATATAACTACGGTAACCTCGACTTATATTAAAGCATGTTGCCAAAATAACACGTTATTGGAAGTCAATAGTTATTTAGTACCATATAATAATAGCAAAAAACCTGAAACTAAATATAAGGCTGACACGGCAAATGCTATTGATAATGAATTAGCTGAAGCAAATGAATTACAATCAAGATTGGCAAGCGACTCTCTTTCAGAGGATTCTAAAAAATCTAAACAAAAACAGAATACTAAATCATCATCTGTCTCACACAATAAAGTATCATTCACAGAAGAGGAAGATGAATTTATTTTAGATGTTGTTAAGAAAAATCCAACAAGAAGAACAACGCATACGCTATTTGATGAAATTTCTAATTATCTACCGAACCATACTGGTAATTCTATCAGACATCGTTATAGAGTTTATTTATCAAAAAGACTAGAATTTGTCTACAAAGTCGATAATAATGGTAAGTTAGAAAGAGATGAGAATGGTGAATTGATGAAAACTAAAGTTCTACCTCCATCTTTAAAAAAGAAATTTACCGCCCTTGATGATTACACATTATCAAAGGCCATAAAACAACAATTTTATAAAGACTTATATCAAGTCGACCCTGTCACTGGAAGTAGTTTGATTTTAAGTAACGACACGCCAGCTCTTGTGGCTAAAAGAAAAGTCACCATGGCACCAAATCATGTTCCCGGTTCGGAACCAAGTATTGAAGAATTCAGAGTTGGAGATAGAAAAGGTCCACTGGCCAGAGAATTTTTCAAAACTTTCTCCGAACAAAACTCAGATCATACTGAAAATGCTTGGAGGGATAGATACAGAAAATTTATAATTCCATATGGTATTGATTCTTACCTTGAATATTATGATGCTGAAATAGCCAGAGGAAATGAACCACAACCTATGAGAAACTTTACAAATAGAGCTTTAAAGCATAGTATACCAACACCAGGCAATTACAGTTCAACAAATAAAAGAGCTAGACTTGATATTGATGAAGTCCGTAGTGCTGCGGTTGCGGCTGCTGCTGCTGCAAGTGCACATGCTGGATATGCAATTCCTGAAAATGAACTGTTAGATGAAACAACTATGAAATTTATATCGACAATCAAAAATGATATAGCAAGACAACAAGAACAAGAAAATTTTGAATATCCACAAGAGATTGCCGAAGCTATCCGCCAAGATTTTTCTAATGAAGAAAATCAATATGATAATATTGACGTCGACTCGTTACCATTCCCTCCCGAAATTGCCAGTGTTGATTTATTTTTACCAGAATTTTTCCGTATTGGCAGTGTAAGAGAATTTGTTGATAAAATCCAAGAGATTATTTCAAGAGACTATGAACCTTCTCAAGCTGAAAAATTAGTACAAGACTTATGTGATGAAGTTGGTGTCCGTAAAACTTTTAGTACAAGTGTATTGACTGCATTATCAGGTGATTTAATGGTTTTCCCACGTTACTTTTTACATATGTTCAAAGAAAATACCAACCCTCCAAATAATGTACCTGGTATCTGGACACCTGAAGATGATATAATGCTAAAGGATAATAAACCAGAAGAACTGGCTATACTAACTGAAAAGCATGGAGAAGGTAGGATCAAGATGAGAAGAAGATTTGTTGAAAGAGACTTGATTTAATGGTAGTATTTATATAGTCGTACAAATATTAAAAGATATTATATGACATCAAGCCTCGACCTACTTTATTTAGTATTATGCTAATAATTTTATTTTAGAATAAGCAATTACATTACTATCACATTTTTATGGATAAGTCACTATGGAGATATTTGTAATAATTCAAGAATGAATCATAATTGAATTACACAATTGCTTTTATGCAATAAGTGATAAAACATAAAATACTTTAATTGCTTTTGTACCATTATTGTTTTAATTTATATAGTAACTGTTCATTGTTGGTATCAATAAGCAGTAGTAATACAAATTTATAATTTATATATATAATATAGATATGTATACATATTTTATTCTTATGCAATGCGCTATTGTAAGAATAATACAAACAATGAAACCTGTTTTAACTATGGTTGATATTTGCGAACTTAACTTATTAAAACATTTATTCAATCAATTAAATATATCTCAAAATACAAAGCATACATTATTTTGGGTTTTACGTTCTCCAGTGGTGGGCTCATAGTATAAATATATCTAGCTTATCTTTTTTTATATAAAGCATCAGAACCAAATATCTGAAAAATTACAAAAAAAAATAAAATAACGACGATCGATTAATTATAAGAGTTAATTGAAACAATAGAAGAAAAGCAGTAATCAGTAATATTATATTAACAACCATTGATTAGGTTTGAATTGTCTCGAGAATCATTATTTTGATATTCTAGATAGGTCAGACCAGGAAAATAGGAACTTTTCAAGAGTTGATATTTTTAATAGTAGCCATTGTTGATTGCTCTGAAATAATAAGATTCAATAACTAGACACTAAAAAGAAGATGAGTAATGGTAACTCTAATAATGATGAATTTGAAGATTCAGAAGGTTATGATGTTTTAGATGAGAATGAAGAAGATGAAGAAGAAGATTACAACGACGATGATGATGACTACGTCGAAGAAAGCTCAGTAAGCAAGCCAAAAAGCAACAAATCGAGAACTATTCCTAGAAGTAACAAAAGAAAAGAAACGGTAAGGACAAGTAAACGACTCCATTCGGCTGTAGATGAAGATGATAAAGATGACGAAGATGACGAGTTGCGTAGCCCATCGTTATCAAAATCAAAAAATCAATCTAAGATCATTGAGGATGATGAAGAGGAAGAGTCTAATATTGAAGAAGAACAAGATATTGACGATGATGTTGAGCAAGAATATGATGAACAGGAAGAGGCAGATGTAGAAATAGATGAAGATACTCAGGATGTTGATGATAGAGAAGGAAAAGCGGATATTGGAAACCAAGTTGAGAAAGAAGTTGATACCGATGACTCGAGAGAGACTACTTTGGAGACACTTAGACGTACAGGGGGTAGTAAAATGTTGTTAAATCTTTTCAGTGACGGTAGTTCAAGGAAAAAGCTAACAGAAGAGGAGATTCAGTTACGCAGAGCTGAAAATGCAAGAAAACGTAAGAACTTGAGTGAAAAAAGATCAGAAGAAGAGAAAAGAGAAGTTCTTGATAAATTATTAAAAAGGCGTGCTGCAAAATCCAGAAGTCATCTGCCTAATGAAGATGATAATTCTAAAGATGGTAATGAAGAAGCTTCAAATTACATTAAACCAAGAAGACCATATAATTCGGATGGTATGATAAGGACTGTAAGAAAAAGAGAAACCAACCTATATTGCACATTCTAAATAATATGAGGTATTCTGAAAATTTAATATCATGACATGCATTTTTGAAAAATCGAATAAAATACATTGGAGACTTTATGATTTTATTTTAGACTAATCTGGAATTCAATTGTAGCCACTAGAAGGAGGACTTCGAATAATTTATATAAAAGTTGAGCAATTGCTATTAGATAAATAGAAACAATTGTATGTAATTAGACATTTTAATAATATACAACTTTTATTTGTAAGAATATCAATTGTCTCATTAAACTCCAGTGTCGGACGAAATTTCACCATAAAATTAATTTTTAAACAATTAGGAACATAAAAAAATTAGATCATTTGTGATAACATGTATTAATCTTTTATTGTTAATATTATTAATGATTAAGGAATCAACCTATAAATAAGGTTGATGATACATTAACCTGTTTAATTTATCAATACTTTAATAAGTTAAAATAAACAAAATGTCTTCAAATAATATAAAGTTTCCAAGTATAGACCAAATTAACTTGCATCCCTTTAAGGGGAGATCTACGCAAACTGTAGATTATTTAGTATCAGTTGGGAACAATACCGCAACTGCACTATCTCTACTCTATCTCTTTATGGAATATATATTAAAACCGATATTGAACGAACAGTATAGCCAAAGAATACAACTCACAGGTGCTACTCTGCTGTCACTGCGAAAATTGGGAACACAATTAAGAGAAAGGTTAAGTGAATATACCTTAATCACTACATTGGGTTTTAATGAAAAGAACAATACGATTGAAAGATATACTCAAACCTCAGAGGATTTTGAGATAAAAGGTAGTATTGAAACCTTAGGGACAGACACAATTGACTCAAGAATACAAGAAGCCACCATGAAACTATGTATGCATAATGATGATAATATGATGACCTCTACAGATAATGAAGAGATATATTTGAAAGCAAGAAGAATTAATAAGGATATGGATGAATTGTTGAAGAATAAAGATATTAAAACAAATAGAACAAAAATTTTAGAATCCATCAGGGATATTAAAGGTTGGTATGTTAATGGTTTAATTCCTTAAATATGAATTTAATTTTTGAATATAACAATTTCAAATATAATATTTACAAGTATATATTGTCTATTTAGTTATGTGTTTGGCGTACATTCTTAAATATATGTTGAACGGTTTTACTTTCCAAAATTATTGATTATACCCCCCATGCAATTGTAAATTATAGCTGTTTTCTGTTCTAATATAGAAAACAAGATGCATTATTTGCTATAAAATTGAATTTAAAGCATGTATGTCATACTAATTTTTCTCATTATTAAGCAAAAATAATTTATTTCTATTTGGTTGTTTGTGTTTTTTCCTTTTGAATTTTGTATTTGTCTCTTCATTGTTGATTTTATAAGACTTTTTGACATTGAATCCTACTTCATCTCTTGACATTCCAATGATGACTTTCCTTGAAGATTTCAGTTCTGGTCTGATTCCTTGGCCATCGATAATATTTTGTTCATACATCGTGTTAATCTTTTCACCTCTTCTCTTCCATCTGTCATCAATCTTTACCAGATCAGATGTAGTAGGTTTCCATTTTGATTTTAAAATTCTTCTTATCGTCTCTGGGGAAACTTTAAATCGATCACCTAATTCACTAGTTGTCATCTTTGGAAAATTTGATTTTAACAATTTAACGTTATCCATCTCTAATCTAGATAATTTTTTAGTTGGATTCCATCTTTCACCATTAAATTTTTTTTTCAATGCAATATTTTGTTTCTTCCATTCAGGTAAATTGGTATACACTTCTTTTGTTAACTTCGTTTCAACTTCTTTTGTAGTCAAACTTGAATTATTAATAGTGTTTATAATATCGTTAACACTCTTTTTTTCATTTAGAACAGTACCTCCAGATAATTGAAGATGAAATGATCTACTAAAGACATTAATTCGCATGTTATTAACCTCATAAAAGATCTATTCGTTCTTCTCCTGTTGGTCCCGCTTTAGACTGTGAGACTCAGACCTGAAAAATATCCAAAAACCTTGTAACAGTTAATACCAGATCTCCTCCAACTACTAACTTCTGGAGCTGCTCATTCGGTTATATATCAACATAACAACTTAAAATATAAAACTGAATATGATACTGTTAACAATTAAATATATTTTCCCAATGGGCCTCTAATTTTCAGCGTAGAAATTACTGCAATTTTCAAAACTTAAAATTAGTTCAGTGCCAATACAAAAAAACCAACTTGATTATGGGAATTTCAAAGTTCCAAATCAAATGTACTACAGATAATGGACAATTCATGTAGATATAACAAGCTCTATGTAATGGTTTAATGCACATACTGGCACTTATTAATTTTGGACTTGAGAATCTAAGAACTGTGCAAGTGTCTATATATTAATTCGTAATTACACATAGAGTGTTCAGCAAACTCTGACACTCACTAAAAGAAAAAACAATCGAACCTGTTATCGAACTGAAAATGGTTAACCATTGATAATTCAACAACCGATACCAAACAATACACATGGTACTTATTTATGAAAGAACTCGAACTTAAACATCTTAATATTTATTTTGTGACATCTCTTTTCCTTTCGAAAGATGTGATTTGTACCTCTTTTTGAAAGATTTCTTCATAGTGAAATTTCAAAAATCGTGAAAAATTCTGAGAATTGAAAGAATTTGGACTCTAAATCACAATGGATTCATTCCATCTAGAGATGATATTAATTAGAACTAAGACTTATAAGTTGTATAGTTGTTGGTTCAATTGTTTGTGTTTGTGTTTGCTTGGATTTATATGGTGTTTAGTTGAAATTGAACCTATTTAATGTTCAAAGACCATTGTGAGCTAATTTATTGTTGTTTAGTTTTTTTTTTGATATATCATTCTCCACACACTCCCAAAAGCAATAACCGTTACAATGATTACTGATGAACAATTGAACCGTTTGGTATTAATATTTGGAGCTATTATGATGTTACTAGCTATTTTGTACCACACGATTGGCTCCAGTGTGGACCAAGAAGTAGAAGAACCAAAAGAGAATTGATTATCTTCTACAAACATATCATAAAAGAAGCTATGGGATGTAATAAACAATCACATCTGTAACTATTCGTTTTAAATTGTTTAATGTTTAAAATTAGTAATAGTTCATTGTGATAGGAATTTGCTTACAATATTTTAATCATGAGGTATGATAGTTATATTATTAAGAAGGTATAGACACGGTCAAGCAGGATACATAAATACTTATCTCTCTCTATTCAGGAATAGATAGAAACCGATAAATATTATATCAATGTATATTATATAGAGTAGAATTGAATAAATATTTTGTTTGAAATGCATACCATTTACAGGACGATGTTACCTTCAATCAAACACGAGGGTTTTAATCATGTGGTTTCAAATTGCCATCATATATATATATATATATTTCAAAGAGCTTTTTGAATGCAATAACTAGTTACACAACTGATCGTATTCAGAAAGCAATCGCCGATGTAATGCATTCAAAACTACATGTTTAACGGCTATAAACCTAATTCTTTTAAAAGGTTTAGCACTTAACACACCTTTCTAAGTTTATTTATTTTTAAACTAAAGGAAATTTTGAGAGAGTATCGTTTCTACAATTCATTTTCCTTTTTCCAGAAAAAGTGAGATAAGAAAGATATAAAGGATCAGTTCAACACCAATAGGACAAAAAACCATACACATTACAAATGGTTGCCTTCCCAACGTACCTCAAGCAATCTGACAAAGAATTGGATAGTAAATTCAAATTTATTCAACACCAAGAAGATGCACGTATACATGATGCCACCACAGATCATCTGAATTCCAAATGGTCATTTGGGGTGAGCGTTGATGAATCTAATAGATATAGAAATAGATATGTCAATATTATGCCGTATGAGAAGAATAGAGTAAGACTTAACGTTAAGAAAGGGAACGATTATATCAATGCATCTTATGTCAAGATCGAAGTTCCTGGTCAAACAACCACACCGGGATTTTACATTGCTACACAGGGTCCAACTGATAGAACATGGGATCAATTTTGGCAAATGTGTTACCAGAATTACAGCTCTAAAGGGTTAAATGAAGATATAGTCATTGTGATGGTTACTCCGCTTATGGAATACCACAGAGAAAAGTGTTATCAATATTGGCCTAGGGGTGGCTCTTCTGATTCAGTTAGAATCGCTTCTAAAATTGAAGAACCAGGAAGAGACGATATTAGTGAGTTTAATTGTTCCTTAAAGATAGAATATGTGGACAGTAAAAGATATGATGATTGCTATACTTTAACTACGCTCAAGTTAACCCCAATGGACAAATTAGGAAACGCCGTAGGTCCTGTTAAGAGGGCCCATCATTTCTATTTTGACCAATGGAGAGATATGAGCAAGCCTGAAGAAGTAATCCCTATAATGCAATTGTGCAAGCATTCGCATAGTCTTAATACGTCAGGTAACCCCATCATTGTGCACTGCTCTGCGGGTGTTGGAAGAAGTGGTACTTTCATTGCCCTTGATCACCTGCTGCACGATACAAAGGATTTCAAGATTGAAGAGGAGACCTCGAGCCGAGCTGATGAATCTGATATTAAGGGTGAATTTGATTTTAAGAGTCTAGTGAACCAGACATATCACTTGCACCCATCGAAGGCGTATGACCATGATCTGATTGAACAGATAGTGTTGCAATTGAGGGCTCAGCGTCTGAAGATGGTGCAGATGTCAGATCAGTTTAAATTTATATACCATGCTGCCAAGTATGTGTATCAAAAGAGTAAATAGGACACTTTCCATGGGACAGACCTCATTATTTTGGGCTCAATACATTTACTTTAAATGACAAGTTATAGCAGTGATACATTAGTGGTGATTGATTGATCGATCGATTGATTATTTACCCGGCGTCTGCACAAAACTCGAGGCACCCAGGCCCTAGAATGCCCTAATCAAAAGACGTTTCCAAAATTCTGACTAGCCCTGCTTGGAACCCTAAAGAGTCACACGATCCATTACCCGCACTGTGTTCGTACAAAGGTACATGAATTACATCACTAAATACGAAATATGCTATCTGAAGTGGTTTGTCTCGTTTTACCAGTGCAAACCGCGCAGAAGTGGGGCGATACAACAAAGAGAGCTTCGAAAAAGCGATGAGGAATAAAAAAATGTGATGGATGATTTTTTACGATGAGGTTGAAAAAAAAATTTTCAGAGAGACGCAAAAGTGAAAAATTTCATTGAAATTTTTCAATGAAATAATGCAAATTTCGAAAAAACTCACTTAATGCTCATCGATTATGGAAAAAGACTCTGGGTTAATTTATCAAATAATAAAATATATCCCATACTAGTAAAAATCATTACAATATCAGTAGTATCAATTTGTGAAATATTCTGATACAACACAATTTAATAACATATTTTCTTTCAATTGGAATGAAAAAAAAATTTATTGCGTATAAGTTAACAATGAAAACTTTTCTTTCAATAATTTTCACTTTCTCTCTAGTTCATATCACTTTCCTTCTAATATAATATATATATATATATATATATATATTTATAATTGTATATTTGTATATATTAATATTTCTTTCTCTCTTTTCTAATCGTAATTTTGTTTTTTAATTCGAAGTTTGTAGTTCTTTTTATTCTTCTTTACAAAAAGAGAGAAAAAAACCAATCCATTGAATAAATATCAATTTTCTTTAACAAAATGGCTGAAGGTGTTTTCCAAGGTGCTATTGGTATCGATTTAGGTACTACTTACTCATGTGTTGCTACTTACGAATCTTCTGTTGAAATTATTGCTAACGAACAAGGTAACAGAGTTACCCCATCCTTCGTTGCTTTCACCCCAGAAGAAAGATTAATTGGTGATGCTGCTAAGAACCAAGCTGCTTTAAACCCAAAGAACACTGTCTTCGATGCTAAGCGTTTAATCGGTAGAAGATTCGACGAAGAAGCTGTCCAAGAAGATATGAAGACTTGGCCATTCAAGGTCATTGACGTCCAAGGCGCTCCAATGATCGAAGTTGAATACTTAGGTGAAACCAAGACTTTCTCTCCACAAGAAATCTCTTCCATGGTTTTAACCAAGATGAAGGAAATTGCCGAAGCTAAGATCGGTAAGAAGGTTGAAAAGGCCGTCATCACTGTCCCAGCTTATTTCAACGATGCTCAAAGACAAGCTACCAAGGATGCTGGTGCCATTTCTGGTTTGAACGTTTTAAGAATCATCAACGAACCAACTGCCGCCGCTATTGCTTACGGTTTAGGTGCTGGTAAGTCCGAAAAAGAAAGACACGTCTTGATTTTCGATTTAGGTGGTGGTACTTTCGATGTTTCCTTATTACACATCGCTGGTGGTGTCTTCACTGTTAAATCTACTTCCGGTAACACCCATTTAGGTGGTCAAGATTTCGACACCAACTTATTAGAACACTTCAAGGCTGAATTCAAGAAGAAGACTGGTTTAGACATCTCCAACGATGCCAGAGCTTTAAGAAGATTAAGAACTGCTGCTGAAAGAGCTAAGAGAACTTTATCCTCTGTTACTCAAACCACTGTTGAAGTCGACTCTTTATTCGAAGGTGAAGATTTCGAAGCTTCTCTAACCAGAGCTAGATTCGAAGACTTAAACGCCGCTTTATTCAAGTCTACTTTAACCCCAGTTGAACAAGTCTTAAAGGATGCTAAGATCTCTAAGTCTCAAATTGACGAAGTTGTTTTAGTCGGTGGTTCTACTAGAATTCCAAAGGTCCAAAAGTTATTATCTGACTTCTTCGACGGTAAGCAATTAGAAAAATCTATCAACCCAGATGAAGCTGTTGCTTACGGTGCTGCTGTCCAAGGTGCTATCTTAACCGGTCAATCTACTTCCGATGAAACCAAGGACTTATTATTATTAGATGTTGCTCCATTATCCTTAGGTGTTGGTATGCAAGGTGACATTTTTGGTATTGTTGTTCCAAGAAACACCACCGTCCCAACCATTAAGAGAAGAACTTTCACTACTGCTGGTGACAACCAAACCACTGTTCAATTCCCAGTTTACCAAGGTGAACGTGTCAACTGTAAGGAAAACACTTTATTAGGTGAATTCGACTTAAAGGGTGTTCCACCAATGCCAGCTGGTGAACCAGTCTTAGAAGCTATCTTTGAAGTTGATGCCAATGGTATCTTAAAGGTCACTGCTGTTGAAAAATCCACCGGTAAGTCCTCTAACATTACTATCTCCAACGCTGTTGGTAGATTATCTACTGAAGATATTGAAAAGATGGTTAACCAAGCTGAAGAATTCAAGGCTGCTGATGAAGCTTTTGCCAAGAGACACGAAGCTAGACAAAGATTAGAATCTTACGTTGCCTCCATTGAACAAACTGTCACTGACCCAGCTTTATCTGCTAAGTTAAAGAGAGGTTCCAAGGTCAAGATTGAAAATGCTTTATCTGAAGCTATGGCTGCTTTAGCTATTGAAGACTCTACCACTGATGACTTAAGAAAGGCTGAAGTTGGTTTGAAGAGAGTTGTCACCAAGGCCATGTCCTCCCGTTAAGAAATAAGATAATATAATCTATATAATTTATTTCATTTCAATATATAATATGTATAAATATAAGCATTCATTGTGATTATTAACTTGTTTTATAAATGTGTATTTTACAAGATATAGTATAAATACATCTTGTATATACATCGATATAATAAATGTGTCATAATATTTTATCAATGTCTCTGTTTCCTAAATTATATATATATATAGTCCTTTAATGTTACGTATAATAAAAAAAATCTTAAAGATAATTTTACATATCATTGAATGTTGCCATCGCTAACAACATTAGCTTTTCTAGATGGTTGTTCAGCTATTCTTTTTGGTCCTCTGACACCATCATATTTTAGAATCCCATTGCATCTTCGACAAAATAAGCCTTTAACAGGAATACCTTCTGGAGATAATCCAACCCCTTCCCCCTTGGCTTTTGCAATTTTAACCTCTCTTGCTTCGGGTACAAAATTACAATTGAGACACCTATATCCACTAAACTTGTAACGTTGCCAACAACGTCCGCATAATTTTGCATTACCTGACCAATTTTTATAAAAATATTTTATACCTTTATGAGAACAAGCAATGCAGTGCTGTAGATATTTCGATGGTTGTATTTTAAAATGTTCATTTTTACATTGTGATGTACACATTTTTACAACTGTTTTGTTTTCTAATAAAATATTTTTATCTTGTTCTAAAGTTAAACCGTAAACGTCATTTATTCCTTTTTTACTATCAAGAAATGTAAAATAAACAGGATCTCTATTGATTATTGGTGGCACGGGTCTTTTTTTATGCCCACTATGACAGTAAGATAATATATTTTGCAATCTTTCGTGACCGTACATGTTACAATCAAAAGTAAATTGACATTGAACTTTACGGCCTCTAATTACTGTAGTTTTTGAAGATCTAGTTGTTACTGTAGCTGTAATTCCTAGTGATCGTCCAATATGAACAATACCATTCATAATTGAAGGGTAGATAGTCTGTATAGATACCTTCAAACTGCCTGTCTTCTCCGTCCATTTGCAAACATATCCATCGGCATCAATTAGGCCGGCCATAAAGGCTTCTCTGACCTCAACATCTTCGTACCACATAAATGTTGGAATTTGTTTTCCACCATCACCTTCTCTTTTAAATCTTAAGCTGGTAACAACATTCCAAAAAGGGTTATTCTTCCTCAAATTTCTGTAAATTCGGTTTTCAGCGGCTTCTCGTCCATAATGTAAAGAAACATGTTTACACCTAGAAGGATATGCCTCATCCTTATAAGTTGGATAAATCCCCCATGGTTTACTATTTTCATCCAAAGCTTTAATTAATTCTGTATCAAAACTATCTACAGTAATCTGAGGTTCGTTTGTAGTGCCATCACCAATCCATAAACCTAATAACCATGCCATTTGTAGAACAGCATTAGTATTTAAATGTTTTGATCCAGTTAAAAACTCAGATAACACACCGTTGCCTGTTTTCAATGGTGAATACCTCAGATAGGTAGTTATTCTTAGCAAAGGCATCATTAAATCTAAATCTCTTACTTGAAGATTATAAAGTAAGAATTCTCCAATTTTTTTTTCCATCTCTTCTCTAAACTTTTCAGCCTCAATTTTACCGTCAGCAGTCATTTTAAAATATTTCTTGTGTTGTTTAGGTAGTTTTATAATTCTTCCATCTTCTGTTTTTGTTTCATCTAATGTTCTGTATCTAACTCTGTAAATGTTTTTGGTAAAATCACTTTCAATCATTGGCTTTGCAGGAGTTCTTAAAACAAGATCATGTGTCAAAGTGCAGTTGAAACTTAATCTTTGGTAAATTATTTTTCTCAAGGGATCATGTGTTGCTGCTTCACCTTCGAATGCCCTATGTTTTGATTTATGAACAATTTCATATGTGTTTTGAGAATCTTTACTGACACCAGTCACTTTTACTGGCGCTCCGTCCTCCGCCATAACAAGATCATTGACGCAAATTTCAGAAATGTCCTTTGACTTTCCGTCCGCCATCATAATTCTAGTACCGTCTTCAAACATAATGGGTAACTATTCTTAAGTTGAGTCTTTTGAATAATATTTTCTAATGGTTATAATAGAGTATTGAGTTAAAAACCCTATTGGAATACCTTGAGAATTTGATTTAGGTTTAATAATTTGAGTGTTATCTATTTGCGACTTCAAATATTAAACTCTCAAGAAACATGAAGAGTTTCTATTTCTAAAATCAAAACATTATCTTAATTTCTTTGGTGTTATTTATATTATTTTTATTTTATTAATTTAATCTATTTAATGTACCAATTGCCAGATTAATAAGTTATGTTAGCTATGCATTCAGTCGATCTATTATAAAAAGGCCAATAACATAATTAATCAATTAATTTGCAATTTTAGGAAATAAAATTGAATCAAAGTAATATAATGGTGATATTACCGTAATATTGGGTGGAATTGTTATGTCTTTAAAAGATAGATTAAAATCAACGAAAATAAATATAATTTAAATTTTGGCGTTTGTCGTTTGTCGTCAGTAGTTTTTAATTTGTAGTTTGTCGTTTGTAGTACTTCTTTTTATTTATTCAACCATACGGTTATAAAGCAATTTTATTAATTAATTGGTTATGTGTATTTTGGTCTGTCTTTAATTCTTTAACCACTGTTTTTTAACGTTCAATTCCCATGGATAGTTTTTAGCGTTCAAATTAGTGTTTGCAAAATCTAAAGCACAGAAACTAGTTGACAAAAGCAATTCAGTGAGTGGTAAAGTTTAGGAATTTTATCCAATTGAAAATATCTATAAAAGTTCTGTTAATTGATTTAAAAAATTACTTAATTGTTCTCCGAAGTAAAATTGAAATACATTACTACCCCGTACTCTTAAAGTTTATCTAATCAATTGTTAAGACCTAACTTGATAGCTGTGAATTTTCTATATTCTTTTACAATTTTTGATTTTGTTTGCGAAGTTTATTTGTGTTCAATTATGATTTTAATCCATTTAGCATTCATATTCTTAAAATTTGTATTTGTTTTATCATATTTAACTTCAACATATTATGTAGAAAATTTGATATCTCAAGATCGAAGAAATAGTAGTAGATACGCTAAAGAAAGGCCATTGTACGAAGTGCATACCTAATAAGTAAAATACGGTAGTATATTATCAATTCATGCCAATCTTTTTACGTGTAATTGAACAGACATATATGTGAGGTTTTACAATTGGCATAACCACTCTAATTGTTGTCTTTTAGCTTACCATCGACAGTTTGCAGCTACGACAGAGTTTACAAAACAGAAATTTGTATTCAATCAATGCAAATATAGGAAACTACCGGTACGTTCAATTGAATGAGTATGTGAACTTTCATATGTTGACATAATTGAATAATTTTTATTTTCTCGGTCTACTTTTATGCTTTTATTTGTTTGCCTAATTATTCAGCGACATAAACTAATCGGTTGATGTAAATATTTACATTGATGTAATTATTTACATATTAGAAGATATCGCACCACCATGACCCGCTCCTCAAATGACAAGATTGCACAGTTTTGCTACGAAGATTTCTTGCGTGCCAAAAGCGAAGAAAGCACATTATTCGATCAGCAATTGTGACAATAACTACCGTAGTGACGACACTATATACATGCACTATAAAAGAAAAGAAAAAAAATGTTGATGTAAAAATTAACACGATAGGTTGAAATTGTTTTGAGAAAACTCTTGTAGCAATTAAGTATCTACTTTTGTAAATCCATTAACCTCATAATGGTAGCAAATCTAGACCATTTAGAATTTACTGAAATCTTCAACTAATTTATCCACTTATAATGGTGGTTGTGTGTATTTTTTATACAACATTCAAAGTAACTTTTATATTTAGGAAGAATTACTCAGTAGTTCTTGAATTAATTAGGTTTTTTTATTCATCGTTAAATATTTCAGTTTGTTTTCCTGAAACGGATCCAATTTATCTTTTTGCAAATCTGGAAATCGAACAGTATTATCTAATGTATATCACAAATTACTCCCGTATTACACATTGCTTACTCTATTGAAATAGACTTATTAATTAAATAAATAAATAAGTATTTTTTTTTGGCAAGGGATAGATATTCTACAGAATGAGCCCAGAGAGAGAAACTCAATTAATTTCCTTTACCTTGAGTTTGTGTGCGTTGTACGTGTGAATACCAAATCAATGTAATCCCATTATAATCTAGTATTAATACCATTGTGATAAACTATACCCAATCAAGAAAAGATGTATTTAGGTCTCATAAATTATCAACAAGGAATGTTTTCAACGAGAACAATATATAAATTTAATGACATGGGAAAACTACTCTTTACCAGATTAAGCAAACAAATCGATTTTCTTGTTTATGTAAGTTATTCTTTACAAATAATTAATTTTATCAAAACAAAAAACATCAAAGAACATTGGTGATGTATTGAACCAAATAATGATTGATTGTGTTTAATTCAATTATATATTTACCGTTTCAAGTAATTTAATATTTTCTCCATTTTGAATGTTTTTTGAATTTCAAAATGATATTGTGATTCATAATAGAATTTGACATAATGTTTACCTTTTTATTACCAAAAATTGTGATTAAGAATGTTATGAAAATATTATGAAACATAATCAGAGATACAACCTTTTCGACATCTACTGATTCCAATCCAATCCAATCAGGTCAGATTGTAACTTGTGAATTGACAATCAACATCCCATGAAAACATCAAGGATCCTGATCAAACACTCTTATAAATATATCATGTTCCTCAACAATAGAGTATTATATATTATCAAAGATCATCAATTCAAAACAATAAAAGTATATCTTATATGCTCGCTGATAGAGAGATAATCACCGACACTCTTTATATTATTTCTTACCTTTCATCCTTTTTTCTCCCTCTTTAACCCTTTTTCTCCCCGCTTTTATGTGTGGTGATTTTTTTTTTTCATTTTTCACTTCTGATTTTCGATTTTAAGAATTGATGACATTTATTTAATAGTGAATTTTGTAAAAAGTGGAGTAACTGACACCTCAAAAACAATTAAAATGATCAATATATAAATGAAACAACCTAAACTATATAATGATTATATTTGTTGAATCAAATATATATTTTATTTACTGAATTATATTTTGTATATTTTGGAGTTTGTGTTCCATTATTTAGATTTATGGTTCCTCCCAAAAAGTATACATATTACTAAAATATATATTCGAAAACAAATACTACAGTCGATTAACAAACATTTAAAGAAAACAAGCAAAAAAAATAACAGGAAATGGTAAATACATTGAGTCCAAGTTTTATTAATGACAGTTCATGGAAGCCAGGGTTGTTCAAAGGGAAAGTCGCTTTTATAACGGGCGGTGCTGGTACTATTTGCAGGGTTCAAGCTGAGGCACTGATTTTGCTGGGTTGTAAAGTTGCAATCATTGGAAGAGACACTAAAAAGACAATTCAAGTTTGTGATGAGTTAAGTGCACTTGATCCGGAAAAAAATTCTAATACAAGAAAAGTTTTGCCAATAAGCAACATTGACGTTAGAAACTACGACCAAATGGTCGATGCAGTGAAGCAAACCGTCGATGAGTTTGGTCGTTTGGATTTTGTCATTTGTGGCGCTGCTGGTAATTTTATTTGTGATTTGACAAATTTATCTGCTAATGCATTTAAAACAGTTATTGATATTGACCTGATTGGAAGTTATAATACAATCAAAGCAGCATTTCCTGAGCTTTACAAAACACGTGGGTCGATTATATTCGTGTCTGCCACTTTCCACTACTACGGTGTTCCATTCCAGTCTCATGTTGGGGCTGCAAAGGCTGGTATCGATGCTTTATCCCAAGCAATTGCCGTTGAGTGGGGTCCTTTAGGGATTAGATCCAATTGTATTGCGCCAGGGGCTATTTCGGGTACAGAAGGTTTTAAAAGATTAACATTGAAGGAATATCGTGATGATGTTGATAAAAAGGAGAATAATCCTCTTGTAGGGAAAATCCCATTAGCAAGACTGGGAACCACGAAGGATATCGCAGAAACTACAGTATTCTTATTCTCTCCAGCTTCATCGTATGTAACTGGTACCGTCTCGGTAGTTGATGGTGGTATGTGGCAATTAGGTACTATTTTTGGTGATAAGATGTATCCAGATATGCTAAAACAAAAGATGAAATTACCAACAACTAGAGATTTGAACCATAAGCTTTAATCTATGTACTGAAGAGGATCACTGTCCAACCAATATATCAAAATAGCATTACAACTATTATATAAATAGAATAAAATATTCTTTATAATGAACCCTTACTATAAGAATGATATACATTATGAGTTATCGTTGATATGAATTTTTTGTTAATATTTCATTTTAGTAGTAATAATATATCTGGTATAAAATTATTTATTTCTTAAGAATAAATATGCAAATTTTTATAATAATTCCTTATGTATATGATTTATATTCCCTTAGCTTTCCCTTGTTTCGTTTAGAGTCTTTCTTAAATTACCAAAGTTCTCTAACAGCAATTTTTTCAAAAATGTCTTTTCATGCAAAATTTCTTCGATCCTCTTCTCTAAATTCAAAATTCTCTTATCTTTCTCTTCAATTATCTTTGTATAATTCTCATTTATCAACGTCAATTCATTTAGTTGATAAGAATTTGTAGACATTGATGATATTGAAGCTGGTGTTGGAATTGGATGGATGTCGAATTCAGGATCAAGAATAGTATCATTAATGGTGAAAGAATCGAATTCGTAATGTCCGGAACTTCTCGCCCTTCTTTTTTTGTTATGCAACTCATTATTTGTATTCTTATGCACTTTCTTGTTTGTATTGTTACTCAGCCCTTTCACTAATTTAATATCAAACAGATCCTTACTAAGCAATTCGTTTGTTGCATCAGAAAAGGTAAACCTTCTCTTTTTGTCATTATTCTCGTAATCTTGATTAGTGTCTATGTTGTTGAGTATGAATAAGTCCTCGTAATCCACCTTCTGTTTGCTTAAATCCATTAATCCATCCATTGTAAGAGAGTATAATGTAATAATTTAATTGAGTAGTGTTAGAATGCCAGCTCCTGATATTTTTATGTTATGTTTATAGTATTGTGTTGATTCGATTGATTGTAAAACCCAATAAATAAGAGAACGAAGACGATTGACAAAACAAGATTATATATATATTATATAAGCATTGTAATTCAATTATAAATATATATTCATAAAGTTTATTTAAAATTGTATTCCTTTTTATAAAATTTCAAGAAAATTGAAACTAGAACTTGATGGAATAATATGTATATTATATATACTGTTATAATATGAAAAAAGATTGAAGTTGTAGAGAGTACAAGAAATTAACCCTTTAAAACAGTAATAATAGATCAAAATAGTCAATATGAAGGTACTCTCTAACAGAATGAAAGAAAAATTATATACAGTATTGTTTCAACTAATTGAAAAATCAATGAACATAAACAACGAAGTGAATTAATTTAACAATAAATAGTCATGCCTTTTTTTAAAATTTAATTTCTTTCAGGTGTTTTATGTTGTTGATATATTAACTAATAAGTTAAATAACAAACTACTTAAAATGAATAATCGTAATACTATATAAAACGTTTTTTCAATGTGAAGTTTTATTGAACAAGAAGAAGAAGAAGAAGAAGAAATAACTTAAAAAAGCTTAAAACTCTCTTAATAATTAAAAATTGAATTATAACAACTCAGATATTGATGATTTTGTAAGAATATTAGTTACAAGTGAGGTGCAGATAGCACATACAATGTGAAAATTTAGAATACAACAGAAACATATTGGATGTTGGATGTTGGATGTTGTTGACGTTGTTGTCTTTTTTTTGAATGATTAATTAATTATATTGGCATTATAAGAAATCAATGAAGATGAAAGAGTTAGTAGCACAAAACATCATGTATACGTAAAAACAATTCTTAAACATTACGTACCGATCAAAGATATAGATTTAATAAGGATGATCGATAATAATTTTGTTAATATTTTTTTTCTTATGTAAAATATTTAAATTAGTATTAGAATTAGTATCAGAATTAGAATTCCTTATAATACTTTTTATCCAAAAGTAGTAAGAGAGGGTTTTTTTTAAATGTTGTTGTTGTTGTTGTTTAAAAGTTAAAAATATCAATCATCATTAATTTAACTGGAAAAAAGAAAAACATGGCTAAAAATGGGTTTATTCAGAGATTGAAAATATGTTTTGTTTCCATTTGAGTGAAAAATAAACTAATACAAACATATAGTACAGTTGTTAATACAAAATTAAAAACAATGAGAAAGCAACCTCAATTATAAGTCTTCTGTGGCTATTGCTATTTATGAATAATCGGTTACAATGATATAAATCAACAATTAATAAATATTATTATTCTATCACTTTGTATTCATTTTACAACGTTTAAAGACACTGCTCTTTCACTGTTGTAACAATCTTAAAACATTAGTGAGGAATACTTTAGTTTGGCAAGTTCTGCTGCACCCCCCATCTTCTTCTTCCCATGGATGTTAATTTTAATTATTTTAATGAACTTTCATGAAATCCCTCGAGGCCTTTCAAAACTTTTATTCTCATTATTATTTATGAGACTGTTTCCCAGAACGAAAAACAACATAATAAAATAATATTGAAGATTTTTTATTTTTCCCCTCTTCGGGCAAAGAAAATACGCACAACATGTCTAATACGAACCGAAAACGTTTCCGTTAAAGAGTTTCTTACGATGTGTTGATACTTCTTCTTAAAACTGTCTCTTGACGAAATGTTACGATAACTTGTTGTAACAGTGAATAGTGAACGATGAACGATACGATAGAGAGAGAGGGGGGGAGGTTGAGATGTTATTTTTATTTTCTTTGGCTGTTAAAGATAAAACTGGTTCAAGTTAGTTGCAAGAGTGGTGTTAGGTTTTGCCGCATTAATAGCTCATTGTTGTACGAGAGCTTTAATAAAGTTATCTACAAACATGATATTATGAATCGAATGATTAAAAAATATCAAGAAAATGAGGTAAATTAGATCTTAATTCTTGACCATAAGAGCTTTTCTTGCTTGATGGAAAGGGAAAAGCAGCATGAGTGCAAGGAAAGGGGGGGGGGGGGCCCAGATAAAATACAAATTGCTCTCACTCGATTTGGTGTTGTGCTGTCGCATGGAATTGGAAGTTATGTAAAAAAAAATAAAAGTACAGAAAAATATACAGACCCAATATAGCTGTTGAGGTTGTTTCTCAACACTAAACTGGAAATATTATAATACATGTGTATATTCATGAATCTCGGTTGTATTTCATACTAAAAACGTATCATTGAAAAGACAATGATTATGTTAAATTTTATAGTGAATGGATGAATGATTTAAAACAGAACAACAATTGTTCTGAACACTTGGGAGAGGCATATTAATCTTAAAATGTTTTATAATTATTGAGCTTTTTGGGGTGAAGGAAGCTCTTACTTTCTCTCTTGTTGTGTGTGTCTTACAAAACCCTCATAGGGCTTGGTTCTTGTATAGGGTTTCACTAAAACCCTATATTTCATCATTGTCATTATGTACGTATTTTTATATCACGTGGTGTGTGTTTTTTTTAACATTCACCGGCCAAGTTTTGGCTGTGGCCACGGTGTTATCCTATTTAGGAAATATTTTCTTTAATTTCCTATTTCAGTATAAATCAGAAAAAGCACCAAAGTTTTTGAAATATTGAAATGAAAAAAAAAAAACATAATATGTGAAAAATTGATCAAAAATGAATACATATAATCTCTTAAATTCAAACAAACATCACAACATTTGTGATGCTTGTTTGAATATTGTACCATTGAATCAATTAATTTGTTGATTATATTATACCCTTTAATGGAATTGGTCGATTTTAATCGATTTTTTTATTACAAATTTAATAACATAAATTTTGTCTTCTACAGATCCTGTATTTAAAGAAAATATCATTAAAATAAGGTATTCAACGGAAATCATTGAATTTTAATATGAGTGAATTCGACAGTGCAAGGTTGGCACGTAGAAAAAAGGAAAACAAGCGTGGTATTACTTACTCGATATTATTGTGTGGTAGAGATGGTCTTGGTAAGACCACTTTTGCAAATAATTTGCTTGAATCGAATATTTTCACACATAAATATAATACATCTGCTGGTCCAGACACAAACCCAACTGATAACAAACTAAGCGATAGAATCAAAATTATAAAACCAACAAAAGTTGTTTCTTATAATTCAAAGAATGGTATTCCGACTTTTATGTCTGATTTAGATCCAAAGAGAGCTCATTTTGAGCCAGGTATTACAATTACTTCGACAACAGTAGAAATCAACACTAATAATGATACCAATGAGGATGAAGATGCAGATGATGAGGATTCAATTTTGCTAAATTTAGTGAATACTCATGGAATTGGAGAAAATATTGACGATACACTGTGCTTTGATGAATTGACCAATTTTTTAGAACAACAATTTGATTTCGTTTTGGCTGAAGAAACTAGAATCAGAAGAAATCCGAGATTTGAGGACACAAGAGTTCATGTAATCCTTTATTTTATTGAACCAACAGGACATGGCTTAAAAGAGCTAGATATAGAATTGATGAAAAGACTCTCAAACTATGCTAACGTGTTGCCAGTTATCTCTAAAGCCGATACATTCACTAAAGAAGAATTGAAAGCATTCAAAAAAAATATATTACTGGATATCGATCATTTTAATGTTCCCGTTTATCAATTCAAAATTGATGAAGATGAAGATGATTTGGAAACAATAGAAGAAAATCAAATAATTGCATCTTTACAACCATTTTCTATTATTTGTTCAGATGTGAAAGATTCCAATGGTAATTATATAAGATCGTATCCATGGGGTGATGTAATAATAGACAGTTATAACAATAAAGAAAAGGGTAACAACTCAGATTTACAAGTTATTAAAAACGTTTTGTTTGGTTCCCATCTGCAAGAATTTAAAGATACAACACAAACCCTTCTTTATGAAAACTATCGTGCTGAGAAATTATCTTCTGTTACTAGTCCAGAAATTAACTCTTCAAAGCCATCCGCATTCGGTAATGGATCAGGCACTTCTCTGGATAGAAACTCCACTATCCCAAGTTTAAGTAATTTTACTGCATTTGTTAATACTGGTAAGTTTGCTTCTCAACAAACATTAGCAATTGGAGAACAAAAGACACCAGATAATGATAGTTCAAATAGTACTAATTTTGATAATACAAATGTTGAAGAGTCGCCAATTAAACAAATGTCTCAAACTTTGAAAGAAGAGAATGAAGCGATAATTAAGAGTATTAAAAAGGAAACACCAGATCTTGATTCCCCAGATTTAAATGAAAAATCAAAATTAAGGAATATTTCTGAAACTGTTCCTTATGTTCTAAGGCACGAACGTATTATAGCTAGACAGCAAAAATTGGAAGAACTAGAAGCACAATCAGCAAAGGAGTTACAGAAAAGAATTCAAGATTTAGAGAAGAAGGCACAAAATTTAAAACTGAAAGAAAAATTATTAAGACAGCAACATTTAGAAAGAGCTCAAGGCAACAACGGTTCACAATCATCCCTGGGATCTGCATTCACTAATAACAGCCAATTGAAGAAAGAAGAAACATTAACAGATTTGGCATCAATTGTATCCGAGAAACATTGATTTATATTGGGGAAGGATTAAACTATAATTGTAAGATTCCTCTTTAAACTTTATGTTACAACAGGTTCTCAAGAGTGAACTTTTTTTAACAAATCATGAACAATTAAATATTTATATAACTGAATGAAATAATTGTATAAATTAGTAAATGTTATTAGTAAATATCTTTACAAAAGTCATATATTTTAAATACTAAGACAAAAAGTATATAAACTACAACGTGCAAAATTTTTAATATGTAAAATACTCTTGTAGTGGATAAATGAATAAAAAAGTTCATAGAAAAATGAATGCTAATAATATGCGCAAATTTTTATAATGACAAGTATAATTGAATTAATAGATTAGTATAATTATTCTTTTTAATGCAATGTATTGAAATTTCGATGTAATTATCTCTCAGGTTATGCAAAAACTATTTGCTGTAATTGCCAATGTAGCTATAATTATTAGAATTTGATGAGCCATTTAAGGATGGAGAGCTAGTGTTTCTTCTGTTGTTAGGTCCTCTAACACCCAAAGGATTCTTGGAAAAACTTAATCTGATACCACCCTTGTTGCTTACAGTGGCAGATGGTAATTGGCTACCATATAATTCAGCCAAAGCCCTTGTAGCAAAACTAACATCATCGAATTCAACGAAACAAATTGGGCCGTGACCATTGCCATTGTTATTTTTATTTCTAAAAGATAATCTTCTGAAACCTTGTTGAGCAGAAAACAGTTGTCTTAACTCTTGTTCAGTGGCGTCAGAAGGTAAATTACCGACGTATAATGTATTGCATGGAGGGTTTTGGTCGGCTGGATTAGCTGGAGGAGGAACTTTTGCCAATAGAGATAGGTCAGCTTGCGATATCGTTCCTGAGTTTGCTAAATTGTTGTAAGATAATGAAGGGGTAGATGGATTTTTTGATAGGCCAATGGAATCTTGAGAATTTCTGGAATTTCTGACGGTTTGGACCTTTTGAGAAGTTTGGGTCTGTGTTTTAGATCCTTGGATATCAGAATTCAATTTATCATTAACATTAAAAGTTGATGACTTGGAAATCATACCTGGATGATGTTGTTGATTAGTAGGTAAGACAGGATCAATAGGAGATAGCAACTGTTGATTGCCAGTATTCACAGAAGGAGGCATTCCAAAAGCATTAATGTTTCCATTAGAAGGTAGAAACCCATCATTTGATAACCCTGATAATTGGGTAGCGCTTCCCTGGACAGGCTGGCCTTGGATGTTATTCATTTGTTGAGTATATCCAAAATTATTACCTTGTTTTCTGCTGCCTTCTGAATTCCACTCAAACATAGGTACAGTGGAGTTAGAACCACTTGCAACATTGTTGAATGTAATGCCATTGGAGCCCCAGATAGCATCGTTAATATCATCAGATTCCATCATTAAGATAGATTTACCAACGTTACCTTGTTGCATTGAATTTGTTGCCTGTAATTCAGGGAATGATGGTTGTTGGCCTGACATTGATTGTGAACCTTGTGGGTTTAATAAGTTACCGGTTGACATGTTATGACTTTCTTGGTTCGAATGTATCAGATTAGATTCATTTGTAAAGTTATCACTGAAAGAAAATCTTGACTTTTTTGGTAATGCAGATGTATCAAAAACGCTCGGGATGTTAGATTGAGTTGAAGGTGCAATGTTTTGAAAGTTATGCAAACCATTAAAATCAGAGCCCAATTTATAGGATTGGCTAAATTTTATCAATTCATTGAATGGAATCTGTTGATTAGATGGTTGATCTATTAACTCAACGTATGGTTTCATTGGACAACTAGGACCCAAAATGTCAGATTTTGAACTCAAGATAACAGAATAATTTGTTGCCGTTATCAAAGAATCTATCATGACTCTAATATATGGTTCATCCTTTTCAGAGTTTTCTGATTTGATCAATTCAACATTAGACACATTAATAGCGAGGGCAAATATCGCATGACATTCTCTTGGAGTTATTTCTTTTGGTAAATTCTTCAATAAAAGAATAAATGGACCGGTAAAGTTACGAGCATTAAAGGTTTTTTGGTTTTCATTATTCAAAGACATCGAGTTAAGCATAGATGCTAATTGTAATGGAGATTGTTGATCTTTAAAATTCGATTCGTTTGAATTATGAAGCCCAAGAGCTTGTTTGTGTTTTGGGGATAAGTCTGCAATAGTAGAAATAGAGGGATTAGCCATTTGATTTTCTCTATTCTCGTTTTGATACATTAATGATATTTCGTTCATATCTGGTTCCTGTATAAGTGGCATAATGAGGTGATTGGGTTGAAATGGATAAAAAAATTTATTGTCGTTCTTATTAATGCAAAATAAATGTTTGTTTTCAAGTAAAATTTTATTATTTTTTCTTTCTTTCTTGTATTATCCAATTGATGAAATATTGCAAAAAAAAATTGTATTTGGTATAATTGAATAAAAGTTATAATAATTAAGTACAACTATTTTGTTTTTAAAACTATGTTTGAGTTTCTTGTTCTGGTTATTATGTTGCTCTAATTTTTGATCTTTATATTAAGAGAAAAAAAATAATAATAAAATATTATATGATATTAATGAAAAGTAAAAATAAAATGCCAGTATAATGTTATAGTTGTGTTATTATATTTAATATGCTCTTATTCAACTTTTTTTTTTTTTTAATCGTTTGTATGTTTGTTACTAATTAGTTGTTTGTAAATTTGACTTAATTAATGTTTGTAGTTTTGTGTGTGTTTTGTGTGTTGTGTTGCAATTCTAGACAAAATGATTAATTCACTTCTTAAGCTTAGTTCAAATTGAATCTAATTGATTATATTTTATCAAATTACAAACTCTTAAACAATTGATTAATTATTATATCAATCAATTAGTTATAAAACAAAAACAAAAAAATATTGCTCCTTTTAGTTGTGTATTATAATTATTAAATTAGTGTATTTAATTTGTTTAACTTATTAGAATTTTCGTTATTTTTTTTTTTGTTTTTTTTTTTGTTTTTTTTTTTTTTTTTTAAATTTTGAACTTCGGGGAAAAAAGCAACAAAAAAGAACGATAGGTCACGTGGTCTTGCTGTTTCTACGATGTTTGTTAGGATCACCTGTATGGGGTGGTCAGTCTCCCTCAGACACGTTTGCAGAAGGTTTGTTGCCACGTCACATGATTTCCACCTGAGTGGGCATTGATACTCTTAAGAGAAACGACACATGACAGTAATTCAGAATGCCAGACCTCTGAATTAAACGTCACTAAACTAAATTGATTTCTTATTTTGAATAGTTACTTCCCGGGATGCCCTACATTTTAGATAATAATTAATAGTATCCATTTATTATCCAACTATTTTTATAGAGGAATACCTGATTTGTGATAAAGCAAGTATTGTGACATTATTACATCACAAAGTTTTTTTATTATCACTAATTTATTAAATTTGAAGCAAGTTGATCATTTCGATCATTATATTTAATAGTGTAGGTCGTGTTAGAGTCTGTTTTTATAAGGAAAGAACAACATTCAATATGTTTTATTATGGAATAACTTTGCAAAATTGAATTGTTTATGTTTAGCTAATTCTACAATGTTATTCCATAAAAATTGTTTTTGAATGCACTTTATATGACAAAATATAAAACTTACATAATAAATATAACATTATAAAAAGAGATAAAAAAAAACATAAACATAACAAATAGTAAATATCTCAAACAAATTAACATTATAAGGTTGGTCTCATGAACGTTTTCTTAAATTTAGCGAATTTAGACCCACCGACCTCTTTTGCTTCAGAAGTACTCTTCTTTCTTAATTCGCTTCTTGGGACATTTTGTTTACTGTATTTAGATTCTGGCATATGCCCTGTAGAGTACTCTCCCTCTTCTGAGGATTCTTCTGAGGACTCTTCTGATGATGTACCTGCTACAGCTGACGATCCTGCAGAAAGCTTTTTTCCTAACATGTTACCAGAAATGCTACTTCTGTTGGATCCCAGTTTATTCATCGCGACTCCTTTGTATCCGTATGTATTAACTGTCGGATCAACCATACTTGGACTATTTCCAATGAATATAGCATAAGATCCAATATCTTCCGATCCAATACTTTTTTGACGCTGTTTCATTCTTTGTGCCTGCATTACTTCGTTCTCAAAATGGGTTGTAGTTCCTTTGGTTTTTTTAGTCCTGCTTACTGAACTCTTCCTTGAGACTCCTGATTTTGACCCACTTCTAGACTTTTGTAAGTTAACTCCTCCCTCACCTTTTACAGCATTCTCTGGTTTAGTCTCTTGCACAGAAGGGCCACTGCCTGATATTGTTGTGAAGTTACGCATTGGTGAATCTGCCCCTTCCTGGTTTCCATAGCCTTCATTCCAAATTTCTCTGCCTTGACTCGATGTATCCTTTTTTGATAACAGAGGCTCGGAGTTATTCGATAGAGCAGGTAACGTAGTTAAAGGTTGTGAACTTGGACCTTCTAGTTTCGTTTGGTCAGTTTCATTAAATGCCGTTCCTAACCCACTAGATCTGACTTGATCAGCATTACTGCTCATAACTGTTCCGGCATTAGCTTTCCCTTTCTCAACAGTGCTCGATTTAAGAGAAGAATCGTTAATCCCCTTTTTGTTCAACTCAACACCAGCCATACTATCGCTTGTTTCCCTTTTAATAGGGTCAGCATCAGTTGCTTCCAAAGTAGAATTGGGTGATAAATCAAAACTAGTAGGTTTGGTAGTACTATAAGATTTATTACCTGTTTCTTCATGAAAATTACCTGGCATATCTTCATCCTTATCTAAATATTTTTGACCACCAACATCAACTGGCTTTTCTAACTCAGGTTCTTTAACTGGCACCTTTTCTCTAATTATGAAATAAAATTTTGAAATATTTTTCAGTAATTTAAAAATTGTTAGTATTACATTCTTATACAAAAATAATAGTAATAATAATATAAAATAGTTATTGGCAATCATTAGTTATTAAAATTAAAAGATGAAAAAAGAAAATGAACTATTTATAATACTACAATTAGAAGCTTTATATTACAACCGGATTTGTATTATTTGCCACACTCGCATTCTCCAGATCTTCTGGAACCTCTGAAGCATGAATTTTCTTGGTTTTAAGAGTAGTAAAGAATCTTTTCTTTCTTGTTGGAATGTTCCCGGTTTGTGCTTGTGATGAATCTGCATTATATTGGAGAGCTCCTTCTTCAGCATTAACTGTCGTCGCAGACACACCGTAATCATTACCCTTATAGTAATTATCATGACGACCAATAGAAGAAAGAAAAGTGGTCCAAATAATGCCAATCAGCAATAGAAACACACTAGTCCAGATAAAGGCAAAATTCTTGGCACCAAGTTTTGCATGCCTATTTTGATGGTGGAATGCTTTTCTTGCTTTGACATAACATCCTGTATAGAGACAGGCTGATAGCAATACAAAAAAAAAGGCTAACCATGCAGCGACAGTCGACCAAATAACAACTCCTGGCATCAACTTGAACATATTGATGAAAACTGGAATAATTGCAACACATATGAAAAACAATCCTATTAAAAGCATTGCCCATCCAACTCTGGAAAGGTAATAATATGTATCTCTATTATTAAGGAATGTCGATGGCATATTAGGGCTTGCACCGAAGTTATCCTTTGGGGAAAAAGGTTTTGCTGGTGCCCTCGAAGAACAGTTAACCAAATTTCCGTCTAAATAACCACAGAATTCATAATCATACCATCTTGTTATCACAGGTGCATCATTAAATCCCAAAGTATTTGCCTCAAACCAATAGAAATGTTTTAAGGTACCACCATTATGTGAGCCTGACAAGATAATAAAAAACGTAAGCAACGCAGCTCCTAAAAGAAACAATAGTGTTAGAAAATTGACGAACCTTTTAAAAAGCATTTTTTTTTTTGAAGTCGATTGTTATACTAATTTAACCTTTATTCATATATACATATATTTATATGTCTTCTATTTTTTGGTTTTATAATTCCAATATAAAGATTAACTTTACAGTAACTATCTTATGCAATTCACTGTCGCAAATAATGGTCCAACAATGATGGCTATATATATATATATATAGATATAAGTTATATAATAAGAAATAGTATTGTTATTTTGTTTATATACAAAATGTTCAATAGAAGATTTTCCTTATACTAATATAATTTTTGATGTTTTGTTTAATTTAAAATACTTTACCTTAAGAAGAACCTCATAATAGTGTTGTCAGAAGTTGTTCCCCTAAAATTTATATATAAGCTCATAATAAACCTGAAATACTCTTTGATTTCCAAGTGTGTCCCTTCTGTGGTAACAACTAAATTATATAAATATACCATGATGTATTAACTGGATTTTTAAGCCTTCATTTATTGTTTCATAAATCAAATAGGTGAACTTTTTTGTACAACTTTTTTTAATTTAAGGGACTTGCAGGCTCCCATACTTAAGAAGGTCAATCAAGATGATTATTGTCATTTATATCTTGTAACCAAGAATATCACTTTGAGGAGGACTAAAGTTACGAAATTAACATTAGTATATACAGACATAGAACAAATAATTATTTTAAAGAGTCATGTATAGTTCATAGTTAGAATATGCATTACTGCATAAACTTTGTTTTCTTCTAAGATAAGCCTTTATTGATACTGTTTAGTTGCAATCCTCTAGAGAATCAGTAAATATGAATAAGAATTTTAATTATTATGACTATTTCAAGTAATGATATCATTTATTGTCCAAGCTATTAAATGGGGTATTAAAATTATGAAATAGACCTCAAAATATGATTTCTTCAAATTTTGAAGTCCTTCCCCCTTAATTTACTGTTAGCAAGTAGTCATTTAATATTTGAGAAGCTTTGGTTGGACATTATATCACTAAAACGAAATAACTTAAATATAAATAAAGAATGCATATATTTTAAGATTAATATATAAATATAAACTACCGAGTAACTATCCATATTCTCTTCAAAAAAAAAAGACATGCTGTGAATCAATTTTGTAATAACATATCTGTTAGTGTTCCAGTAGTTTGTACCCATTTTACTATCAACGAATTATTTATTATTCTTTGAATGCTTAAGTTGAAATCTTTCATCTCTACTAATTTAATGATATCAGCCTTTTTTCGGTTGTCTAAAAAATTAGTTATATTTATTTTTCCATTAATATCAATGAAGATGATTCTATTTACTGGTATCACGACATCTGTCTTGTTTTCTAATGTAGGTATTGGATTTCCATCAAAAAAATAATCTGTTACAATAAGGCTCATAGTATTTGAACTATTTTCAACATTCAGTATTTTGGCTTTTATTAAATACTCATTTTTTATATTAACGGCAGAAATACCATTTAAATAATCAAATTTTAGATTTTTAATATATCTTTGAGTTAGTCGTTCTTGCCGTTTTAAATAAACATTGTTGTCAAAACTATTGTATTTCAATGGAAATGAGATCGAATATGATTCATAATTTAACAACAAGTTTTTTTTGTTGATGTGATTCAATAAATTATTGTATAAATTTTGAATATCTTTGTTTTCATCAACTGTTCTTTCTGTTTTAGTTGTTATCGGAGCAATCTTTTTAGCAACTAGACCTAAAGTCTCATTAAATATATCACATTTAACCGTTACATCACACAAAATACCTTTATGTGATATATTCTCACCATCCAAATTCAACATATCTTTTATATGGTGTCCATAAATATTTTTAATCTTCATATCAAATTGTTCAAACTCTTTGTTAAACAGATTCACTCTATAGTAAAATCGATTATCCATAATATTTTCTTTATCAATTAAATAGCGGTTAAAAATAAATCGTTGGTTAATTGGGTTACTTGTAAAGTCGGTCAGTATTAAGGTTACAAATGCATTATGAGAAAAGGAACAGGCAACTAACAGTCCTAAAAATCTTGTATATATATATTTTTTGCCAGCAAAAAATAGATCTTTAAAATTAATTAATTTGTCAGTAAATTTAGATCGATCAACGATCACAGGTTTATATTCGTTAATAACAGATTCATTATGGTTATAAGATTTTGGGCTACATTTCTTCCAATTTTTAGTGTTTTCAATTTTTAATCTTGTTGTAAAAATAGAATATTCTTTATTCACACACCATTTACAATTCTGTAGTTCTAATGTCATGCTATGATTAAACAACAATTGTTTTAAACTCTTACTATCATGCACTAGTGTTCCAAATAGCTCATGGATTTCTTCACTCGAATCTATGATAATATCTAAACAATCAATATTAGGAATAATGCCAAAGATATTCTCTTTTTCATTTGATGATAATTCAGTAGGTTGGAAGTACAATTTTAAAGAAGTTTTCAATAAAAAATCCAAATTTGAAAATTTACTAGGGTATATATCAATAAATCGACCTTTTGATTCTAATTTTTGACCAAGTTGATACAGCTGCATTACCTTAACTTCATTTTGATCTGATTGAACAATTCCATCATTCGAAAGTAAATCACGCTTATCATCAATAGAATTAGTTAAGAAGTCATTTGAAGATGTGGATAGGGAAATTTCGGTCGATTGTTGAAAAGTATGCATTGGGTTATTATTTGGTAACAAGCGTGATCCCTTAATTAGAACTATTCTATCAGGATCACTGTTGCTCTGTACTCTGTTGCCATTGTTTGATTTAGAAAACTTCATGCGGCTATTTATTGAGTTCGTAATATTATCTTCTGAGTCATCTTCAATCTTTTCATCATCATCTTCTGAATCAAAGTTATTGACGAAATTTGAATCAGATTCCTCATGATTAGCCCTATTATTGATACCATTGTTATAATTAAATAGAGGATTGTTTTTAATCATATATTCATTCATTTGTTCTTGTCGTTGTTGTATTACTTCTTTAAAACGAATATCATAATCATCTAACTTCACAAATTTAAATGGCTCAGTACTCTTTGAGTTCATTAAAACCAAATTATCAAATATTTTCACGAGATTAATTTTCTTTATATCACTTTCTGTTTTTGGTGAAGTGTCTTTTGCTTCATCTTTTAAATCATTCAAAATATCTATTATTTGTTCTAAATCCAATAAAATCAACTGTTCTGCTACAACCACTGGATATAATTGATTATGAATACAATAACCTCTGCAGACAACAAAGCACAAACGTTGTAAGTGAAATCCATTGATGGAAATTTCATTTTTGTCATCTGGAGATATATCTAAATCAAATTTTTTGATTACTTCATTTTTTGTGCACTCGAAGATAACTTCATATGGACTCTCATGTGCAATGCTATTATTAAACGACTGAAACTTTAAGATATAGCTTGATGAATTTACAGACTTTATTGATGTCAATACAGCAATGAACTCAACAGAAAATCTACCCTTTTTACGATTCTCATCCAATCCTAGCAACACTTCTAGTTCAGAACTTGATTTAATATATTGGTATTTGTTTTCCATTGCATTTTTATATCTTTTGGATTTAATAGCCTTGATATTTTCTTTGTCGTGATTATTGGAAAATTAAATGCCAAGACTTGAATTAAATATAAAATCGTAGTATAAATAAAATTAATAAATATCTTGGTTATTTTATATTTAACATTCTTTTTTGAAAATTAATTTTTTGCCCTGAAGGTATTACCTTTTTAAAAGAGTGACAAAACTAGAAAAAATATTTCTATAATGCCATACCATTTATTAGCAATGAAATGGTTATACTGATGATTGGCAAATTCTTCTCAACTCTCAAATCTAACTACGCTGGTAACTAGTATCAACTACTAAGAACAAATCAGTAAGAAAGCATTTTTTAATATTATTCAATTGGGTATATTGCATTTTTACTTAATTAAATCACAACTTTGAAGCACTGGAAATAAAAGCTAGTTAAAATAGTTAAAATTTAACAGATTCATGAGAAATACCGTAATTGACCTTCCTCTGTTGCATTCACTTTGTTTACTTGATATTGATGTTTGTTAAACAGCAATGACATTCACACAGTAGATAAGATGTCCTAATATAAATTTCAATATTTAAGTGAAATTGAATACGAAAACAAATAGGTATTTGGTAAGATTTATAGTAAGAATAGTAAGAGAAAAATACTCTTCGCAGTTTCGAATAATTGAAGTAATAGCATTCTAAATAATGTTATCCCCTTGATTTTAAGTGATAATAGCAACTTCTCCAGAGATTTTAATGGAAACAACGAACGGTCATCTCAATCCTTACAAGATCGAGAGTGTCGGTTAATAATTAGCACTCCATAAAACTGCACAGCTAACAAGTGCCAATTGCACTAAACAGAATTTTTTATGGACTGAGAGAAGCAATTCAACTAGAATCAAATATACATTAAATTATGGATACTTAAGGAACACTCTTCGATCCATTCTTTGGCGAGCATATCTGGAAATCAAAAAATCGACGTATTTTGAGATACATAAACGCCAGAGAACTATTTATCTTGTCAATGTCAATGCAGCAGTGTCTTCATATCATCTTTGTTGGTAGTTTCTCTTTGAGTTGTATATATTAGTTTTTACCAATGACTTTGATGGTAATGCCTAATTAGGAAATTTTTCAAAATTTTCAGTATTCGAAATTTCGAAAACCAGCCATCGCAATACCGAGACATGTCCCAATTAGGAAAATTCTTTAAATTTCAAATAATCAAAGGGATGGGTTCAGCTATTATTCTCACTATAGTATAGCTTAACTAGTGAAAGGACAGGATCGATAAACTCAGCATTCATTATTGCGTTTCTAATTGTTGTGGTCTTTTAAATTGTAGTAGAACTTTTTGGAACCTTAGGTTGAGTAACAAGTCATTTTATTTAATATGATAGACTGAGACTGGCGATTGCTGCTATATAAGCGGCTTGATTTTGAAATGGTATAACATATTTTTGCTCTTGGAAGAAACATCAGATGAACACATCTTTGTATGAACCGTGCATCAAACATAACATTAAATGAATAATGTCACAAAACTATTATAGTAACAGCAACAACAACAATATGAATTATAATAATTATAATGGTATTCCAAATGGAGATTACATAAATAGCCAGGCTTCAAATTATCAAAGTTATATACATTACAACACAAACCCAAATATATCACAGCAAGAACTAAATAACGGAATCAACAATACAAATAAAAATTACGAAACAAATATTCATGCAGAAGAGTATTATAACTCAACACAAAATCCCACAGCAAATTATAATACGATGAATCATCCAATAGCAAATTATGATTCACAAAATCAATATGTTCCTTCTAATACACACGATTACATAAATTCTCAGAATAATTACCCATACATAAGGCGTAATGACTTTGATGAAGAAAATGATTTAAGTAATAGTGTTATAAATACTTATCTAACAAATGAAAATAGTTTAGGATATATCAATCCCGATGATGGGTATATAAGTGTTGATGATGATTATGATTCCAAGAGTATTACTACAATTGATAAGCTACGAATTAAAAAGGAAATTAACAATTTATCCAATTCATCATTCTCTTCTGACAATTCCTCTGTAGAGACTATGGTCTCTTTAGAGAATGCCGGAACGAACGGATACAACTCTAACTCGAATTTACCATCAAGAAGAGATACTGTCACTAGAAAATTTAGATTACAGAATGGTAATTTTGTCTTTGATTCTCCAATTAGCCCTTCTTTATTGATACAGTACAACAAGGCTGCTGAACTGCGTAATGATAAACTAACAAATGAATTTAGATATATGAGATACCAAGCTGTAACATGTGAGCCAAATCAATTGCTGCAAGAAAACTTTTCGGTTAGACAATTACAATACATGGTCCCGAGAGAAACCGAACTATTGATAACAATAACAATGTACAATGAAGATCATATCCTGTTAGGAAGAACATTAAAAGGTGTAATGAAAAACGTTAGACATATGATTAAGAAGGGTCAATCAAGTGTCTGGGGTCCTGATGCATGGAAAAAAGTAGTGGTATGTATTGTTTCAGATGGTAGATATAAAGTCAATGAAAAATCTTTATCGCTTCTGAGTTCTATAGGTTGTTATCAAGATGGATTTGCAAAAAAGAAGATAAATGATAAGAGTGTACATGCACACGTTTATGAACATACAACCATGATGAATATAACTGATATTGATGAAAAAACGGGCCACATAGCCATTGAGTGTAATGAGAGCACGGTTCCAATCCAAATGTTATTCTGTTTGAAAGAGAAAAATCAGAAAAAGATTAACTCCCATCGGTGGGTATTTGAAGGTTTTTCTGAATTACTTCAACCAAACATTATTACTTTACTTGATTGTGGTACTATGCCAGGAGATGAATCTATTTATGATTTGTGGAGGGAATTTAAAAATCCACAAGTAGGTGGTGCATGTGGTGAAATTAAGACTGATATTGGTAAACATGGTAAAAATCTATTAAATCCATTAGTCGCATCACAAAATTTTGAGTATAAAATGTCCAATATTTTAGATAAGACCACTGAATCTAATTTTGGGTTTATCTCTGTGTTACCTGGTGCATTCTCTGCATATAGATTTGAAGCAGTTCAAGGCGAGCCCCTAAGGAAGTATTTTTTAGGTGAATATATGGAGGCTGATCAAAGTACCTTTCATTTTTTCAGTTCCAACATGTATTTAGCAGAAGATCGTATTTTATGTTTCGAAATTGTTATGAAGAAGGGCGAAAATTGGATTTTAAAATACTGTAAGAGTTCATACGCAACCACCGACGTTCCTGATACTATACCTGAATTCATCTTACAAAGAAGACGTTGGTTGAATGGTTCCTTCTTTGCATCGATCTATGCTCTTTGGAATTTTGGTAGGATATGGACTAGTGGTCATTCAGTATTCCGTAAGTTTTTTTTACAAATCGAATTTCTTTATATTTTGATCAATACGACGATATCATGGTTTTCAATCAGTTCATTTTTTTTAATCTTCAGAATATTATGTCTTTCCATTGCAATGTCATATTCGACTGTCTTCAACGTGTTAAGTGTTGTATTTTTTTGGCTCTATGGTATTTGTATATCTTCCACTTTCATCTTATCGCTTGGTAACAAGCCCAAGAGTACCCGATTGTTTTATATGACTACCATAATATTTTTCGCTGTGGTAATGTGTTACATGGTATCGATTAGTTGTTTTCTTACTGTGAAATCAATTGAAAAATTCATCGAAAATGAGAAATCCAATGATTACGATACATTGATCTCTAAAATAAGAGAATTTTTCAAAGACGACAATTTCCTTACTCTAATAATATCCATTGGTTCGACGTATCTGTTGTACGTGGTGAGTTCTGTGATATACTTACAACCGATGCATATGATAACGAGTTTTTTCCAATACCTCTTATTGAGCCCTTCATATATCAATGTGTTGAACATCTATGCGTTCTGCAATTTGCACGACATCTCGTGGGGTACTAAGAGTGACGAAAAAGTGGATAATCAAACAGACGATCGAATCAACGGTGTAATCAAGAGTGGAGGGCATGGTGAGTTCGAGATGGAAGTACTGATCAAACAGAACGAGATCCAAGATAATTACGATAAACATTTAGAGAACCTTTACAAATCTCCTGAAGCAGAAAAAAACTCTACTGGCATTACTGGCATGGGACCAGTTGCAGGGGGGAGTATGAGTTACGAGGAGAGGAAAGCGGGCTACAACAGCAGCGTCAGATCTTTACTGATCATTCTGTGGATCGTGAGTAATTTCATTGTCGTGACTGTTGTTCTTGAGAGTGGTGGTATCAATGATTACCTCTTGACACAGGAGTTTCGCCACACACAACAGGGCTCTGCCACCACCAACACCACCAACGTGGACTTGTCCACCATAGTGCTGCCGGGCCAAACCAAGTACTACTTCAAGATCATTCTGTGGTTAGTGGCGTTCAATGCTGCAGTGAGATTCCTTGGATGTGTGTTGTACCTTGCAATGTTGCCATTCAAGAGACTAACCTTCCACAAGCGAAAGAGAACCGTTGACCACCTCGGCGGCTAAAAAAAAACACCACCCCCCTTAACCCACGCCCCTATGCCAATATAATATATATGCCAATATAATATATATATTTATGCACAAGATAGTAAAGACAGAAGAACTATTCTAATACAACTCTTTTTTTTTGAGAACCTTGCGTCGGATCGTACATAACGACACAAACACACACGCCCTGCAATCGTTCTGCACGGCACATGTTTTGTCACGCACGACGAACAAGAGACGAGGTATTTTCGTTGTTTTCGTCGTTTTTCGTTGTTGATGTTTTACCCTTTTTTACCCTTTTTGTGTTTTCAGTTGGGCGTGGGTTCTCTGTTCTGCTCTGCTCTGCCGGTGCGTTGGTGCGTTGGTGCGTTGGTGCGTTGGTACACCCATACACCGCGGCGGGCTCCGTCCCGTTTCGGAGTCGTCGTTCGTTGCACACGTTTCCCCCGAGGACGGCGCGGCATTTTTTCTTGTTTTTTTTCTTTCTGTTTCTGTTTCTGGCTGTCTCTCTCTCTGCGGGCGTTCTCTGCGAGCGCAACGGCTCCGAAACAAAATCCAGTGTTTTTGACCAGAAAAAGAAAAGAAGAACAGCCTCGTCGTGTTTTTTTTTTGCGTGCTGGTTGGTCGCATGTTGCGCGGGAAGTTCTGTGCAACACACAGCGCACTCAGACACGGTCTGGGGGAGTGCCTCCGCGCCCGTTTCTGAGTGCATCTTCAACGATAATTTCTCGTTTCCAGCGTGGGAAATTGAAAATATTCTCATGCTGGAAAATTTTCCCAATTTTTCCAATTTTTCAAATTTATTTCACTCTTTTAAGCAGAACCGTAAAATAATAATAATCTCAATAATAATCTCAATAATAACTAACAATAACATTAACATTATCTTTCATAGTTTTTTTTCTTGAAATTGCTTTCTTTGTCACTCAATTTATATTTATATATATATATATATATAAACAATCTTATTATAAAGTGTATCTTCCTCATACTCTTCCCTTTCATTCTCATATAAAGAAGAGAGTCTACCACCACACTATTAATTGAAAAATTATAGGTTAGATTTTTATTGTTGTGTACTGAATAGAATTTCTGAAAGAAAGAAAGATTAAAGGAGATACATTACAGAAAGTCCATAATACCCCATTAATTGATCGATATTCCATTTTTCTTACAATCAAAAAAAAGTCTCTAGATCTTTATCACACAGAAATTATGAAGTTTTCCACTATCGCCGTCGCTTCCGTGGCTGCTATGTCCGCTCTAGTCGCCGCTGACGACTCCACCACCACCACCATCACTACCAAGAGCACTCACAAGTACGGTAAGTTCAACAAGACCTCAAAGTCTCACGCTCCAAAGAACACCGGAACCCACAAGTACGGTAAATTCAACAAGACTCCAAAGTCTCACGCTCCAAAGAACACCGGTACTCACAAGTATGGTAAATTCAACAAGACTCCTAAATCCCATGCTCCAAAGAACACCGGAACTCACAAGTACGGTAAGTTCAACAAGACTCCTAAATCCCATGCTCCAAAGAACACTGGTACTCACAAGTACGGTAAGTTCAACAAGACTCCAAAGTCTCACGCTCCAAAGAACACCGGTACTCACAAGTACGGTAAGTTCAACAAGACTAAGCACCACCACTCTACCGATGCTGCCCAAAATAAGGTCGCTTCTGCTAACGCTGGTGTTGCTAATGTCAATGCCATCAACGCTTTCGGTTTGACCGCTGGTGGTGCTTTCATTGCTGGTGCTTTGATGCTATTATGAGTGTGAGTACCGTTTTTCATGGTATGACAAATACTACATTTCTTTACATTCATCTAAACTGCATGCTTGTTAATTTTGAACAGCTGCACAAATCTTTTACAACAATACTTCTAAAACATAACTATTTTTTACCAATAATAACAAAGACTATATGATAGAATTTAATCTAATTTTTTTTTACAGAATTAAAGATTATGCTATGCCAAGAACAATCATAACCGATTTATTTGTTTTCTTATTATACGAAACTTATCGAAGAAGTTAATAAGTAATAACAAGAAATAACAACGATACCATCAGCCATCTTTCGATAAAGTCGTAAGAGAACAAATGGTTATGATGTCTGTTCAAGATGTCGCATTTTTTATGAGATCTTTAATTTCGTATAAATTTAATATGTGTGTGTCAAGATGAGATTCTAGAAGGGATTTATGATACTGCTAGCTGATCTATTTGATTCTTCATTCGAAAGTGCAATCCATATGAGAGCAACTATTTACTGATCGTCTTTTTTCATTGTGTGTGAACTTTGACTTCAAACTAAATATATGAGACGATAACGTGTGTGTTTTTTAAAAGTTTAACGTTTCTTTTGTATAGTTAAGATTGTCGTGAAAATGAGAAGAACAGTAAAATATCTCTCTTGTATTTATACAAGAGACAAGAAGAATTCAATTCAATCCGTTTGCAGTATTCAAATATCTCTTTTACTTCTCATCGAAATTAAATATATTCTTTATATATAGTTATAGGATCCTAGTGTTTCCAATTTATATATAATAATAATTAATAAATAATGTGTGCCAACTAATTATAACTTGTATTTGTTCATAGACTTCTATATAATATAATCGCAAAACTTAGGATGTTTCAGATCTGTGCCATTCTTGTCTGCTAGGGATGTTTTTCATACTTTCAAAAACTTGAAGTAGGCATTTTCCATCGCCATGTCAATTGGAAAACCGAAATGAAAATATCCACATAAATAAACAATAAGAAGTTAACTTATACATAAATGAAGATGTATGTCAATTATTACACACATGAAAATGAGGAACGTGGTTGGAGCCAACAAAATCATATAAGATTAAATACGCATACATGCATGGATGAACCAAATTAATTTAAACCCCAAACAGATCCAACAAAGCCAGTCAAGGATTAATAGAATCAATGAATTGTATAAAGAAAAAAAAGAAGGGAACAAGTCAAAAGTTAAGAAAAATATAATTAAAGAAGACGTGATAATAAACCCATTTGTAATAAATTCGATTAATAATGATCCTCCAAATGATTCAAGTGATTCAGATATAGATGAATTGCAATATACGCCAAAATTAAAATCAAGGTATAATATTAGATTAAACAATTCATCGGTGTTACCTGAACAGAAGGAAGTATTGCATAAATTCCGAAATAATGTTGAAGAAAATTCAAGAGTACGAAAAGCCTCTACTTTAAAAGTTCAACTGGGGGAGCCATTGCCTTTGCCGTATGATATCAAGAGATCATTTACGAATAAAGTCAAAAATAATAGTGTTGATGATAAAAGGAAATTAATGGAAAATAAGTGGCACCATTTATTATCTGTATCAAAAGAAAATGTAAGAGCTAAATTTAATGGACAAAGATCTTATTCGGAAGGATTTAAGAGACCATATCCTCAACCAAGGGTATCGTCACTCAACGTTACTTCTATGGCCCATGAAAATAATGTCATCACTGATTTGAGAAACGAACTCATATCCAATGGAGAGAAATTAGATTATATAATAAAATCATTAGAGGTACAGAAGAGTAACTCGCATCAGACGGAACTAAACCCTAAACAAAACTACAATGAAATATTAAGTTGTTTTCTATGGACTATTTGCATTATCAGTTTAGTACTTTGTAACATTTACATATTCAAATATTTGTAATACTATTCTAAAATTGATCAAAGTAACAAAAAAAAAGTTAAGTATCTTATTATCTATGCCAATCTGATTATCTCAGTTTTCCTGATTGCTCAGAGTATTATATATTTATTTCAATATCCTCTATATACATGAATTATCGTGCTGTTGCCTATGTGTTGGGTTACTTGATTCCGGAAAGGGTAAGGATCATTCATCAAAGTCATTCTTTGGTGGTCTCCCATCTTCGCTTCTCATATATAAATCGATTGCAGTTGAGAATGCAGCAAAACCAGCACAACCAAACAGTGCTGCTTGTGGTCCACTCTTGAATGCAAGTCCACCTCCAGTGATACAGCCCGCCACAACACCATTATAAATGTCATTTTTAGCTCTCAAAGATTCCACCACACATTCTGCTCCAGAATATATCATACCCATATAACCAAAATTCTTCGCACTAGAATATGATCTCTTACCCATATCTGCAAACTGTAATTTCATTTGTTGTTTGAATGGCAAATCGGCTATATTCTTAACATTATTGGGGAGAACACCTTTTGTCTTCCCTGTTACGTCACTTGGCATCGGTGTGTGTAATGGAGTATCGTATGCCATTGAAGCCATGAATAAACCAAAGACACCACCCAGTGCAAACCCTGTTACACCACTGATTATAAACTTACCAGGGCACGAGCTCATGAAGTTGATCATCATCTCAGCACCTTTATCACCTTGTTCCTCTGGTGTCATTTCACCAAAAGATTTCTTTGGTGGAGGGGGTTGGCATAAATCTAAACCAAAACCATTATAACCCATTTTGGCTTATATAAATGTACTAGTATAACCAATTTAATTTATTATTGTAACCTTTTTATTGAATTCCAGCAGTATCACTGTAATTTGTTCTTGCTTGTTGCAACGATAGGAATCTGAGATAAAGCGGAAACACTACAATACTTATATGAGTTAATGTTGTTTATTTATGTTTGAAATAACCTTCTCAATGATCCCCAGTTATATACTATCTGTAAAATAGTTTGATACTGTTTTGTAAGAAATGGAAAAGTGTCTTGCGATGGGGCCCACTAAGACATACTTTAAAAGATTATATGATGTAATTTGGGTCTTCACTTTTGAACAAATTGAGTGAAAAATTCGTGGGCGCTACCACACCCAACATCCACAAGTCCAATTTAGAATCACGTGAGTATTTTTCCGATTATGAAAGATATTTAAAATGAGTAATATATATTAGTAGTGTGCACTGTGTGTGTGTGCCTTCATGAAACAGTAACATTAAAATAGAAACAAAGACGACCCATACAATAATGAAACTCAAGAACTCTTGGTCTGATTAAAATTAACATTAACTGAAAAAACGTTGATTGATAAAAAAAATTACATTTAACACGATAGCAGGAAAGAACAATAACAAGCTTTAATTGAATTAAATGATTAATGAATATTCTTTTATAGACAAACGCGTTATTATATTCACATTAAACGATACTCTCAAATAGATTTATCCACCTTGTGAAAGAATAAGTTGAAAGTTCAGTAATAAGAACGAGAGAGAGTGGGTTGTCCTCTAGAACAAAATGTCAGAACAATATTATATTGACAGTTTTCGTGATTGAGTTTTAATTAAAGGCATTACAGTTCTTAAGTGGAGTTCTTAAGTGGCACAAGTGAAAAAATTTTTTTCACTTGTTATGAGATTTCGTTCAGCTTTTCTTTTTAAATCATATAGTGGAAACTTTCTTTCGTCTTTCGTTGATTTTGTGCTTAATAATTGTAGTGGAAAATTTTATTTCACGAAGAATGGAAAGGCCTGAAAAAAGAAAAACCCATAAAGTTGCACAAGAACAAGATGTAATGGTAAAACAACTGTGATAAGATGAGATGAGATGAGATGAGATGAGATGTTATGTGATGAAGACTTGGATTGGATTATACAAATGCATGAAAAAAATAAAATGGCATAGATTTTAATTGTTTTGTAATTTCTCTTTAAGTATTGTAGTTGACTATGAGTGAAAAATTGTATTCTATAGAATTCTTTATAAACTAAATTTGTTCTTAAGGCTTATTTGATTCAGAACTACAATATATCATTTATTTTATTACGTATCGGCTTGTGTTGACTGTTAAAATTCGAATATACAGAATTTTATTTTTTATTGTGTGACTTGTTTTCCCTGTTTAAGTTGTTTTATTGAGAGAACGTCGGTTTCTATAGAGAATGTCAACTTCCGATGCTTTAAATCCTTTAGTGGACAGCATCATTTCAAACCCGATCAGATTCAAAAATAGTACAAAGTTAACAGACTCTGTCAAGAGTGAAGACACATCATCATACATCGTTATTGGTGGTAAGAAAAATATGGAGTTGAGAAAACGTCATAAGGATGCATCTGCTTCTGATCCCACATTGGTTATACAAAAAAATAAAAAGAAGAAGTTACCTACTTCGATGAGTGAAGCTTTGGCCATGTATACTGCAGATGATAAGAAAAGTGAAGATTTAAGTGACACTGATTATAATGATATGGATTCCGACAAACAGATTTTGGAGAACAGAAATAACAATGCAGGTGGAGAAGAGCAAGAACAAGAAGAGGAAAGTGAAGATCCTGACTTTGATGAGAACAAATCTGAAGACGATGTTTCTAGTAATTCTAGTACTGAAGACTCGAGTGAAGCAGATATTTTTCACGAGGCTAAAGAATACATCGATAATGATCCAATTAGAAAGGATATGGGCGAAGACATAGGCGAAGATATAGGTGAAGATATAGGTGAAGATATAGGTGAAGATATAGGTGAAGATATAGGTGAAGATATTGACCAAAATATTAATGATCAACACAAGGACACTCAATATAATAACGTAGTTGCAACAAACAAGACGGTTGAAAACAATACAAAGATTAAAGATCATTTGAAAAATGAAAAGTTAGCATTACAAAAAGAAAAAATGGAATATGAAAAGAATAAGCAACAGATAGATAATCAAGAACAAAAACTTAAGATCGAACAAAAGGCTAAAGAACCAGTAAAGGCAGAAATAATTGCTCAATATTACCAATTCAATGAAAACATAGATGATGTTGGTTCCAGCAAAGATTCTCGTATAATAAAAAACTGGGGTCCTATTCTATCTGGTTTAAAACCTTGTGGATTATTAAATCATGGTGTTACTTGCTACACAAATGCAGCTGTACAGGCCATGTTACATATTCCTGCTATTCAGCACTATCTGTTTGACATTTTGAGAAATAATAAAGATTATATCACTGATATTATTAAACCAAATTCTGTTTCTCATATATTGGCTCAAACTAGCAAAAAAATGTGGTGGAAAGATTCTAAAAAGACTAACAAAACTTCAGCTAACTATATTGATCCAAAGAAATTAATTGCAGCTTTAAGTGAGATCAATTGCATGATGAGTGAGTGGCAACAAGAAGATTCCCACGAATATTTTATGTCATTGATGTCGAGATTACAAGAAGATTCTGTACCAAGAGGAAAGAAAATGACTGAATCGATAATTTACGATATCTTCGGTGGTATGTTAAAGCAAGAAGTCACTTGTAAAAATTGTGGTGAAATTTCAAAGACAGAACAACCATTTTATGATCTATCACTTCATCTAAAGGGTAAAAATAACAAACAACAAAATAAACAATTGGAAAACGATGCTAATAAATCTCATATAGTTAATGACACTAAAAACAAGGAAACATCAAAAGAAAACGAACCAATATCTTCTGCAGCTAATTCGGATAACAATAACCCTCTGGACCTTGCTCAAAGTACAATTACCAGCAGATTTAGCATTGAAAAATCTATTGGTGATTTTTTCAATCCAGAATTAATTAAAATGGATAAAGAAAAAAAAGGTTACGTTTGTGAAAAATGTAAGAAGACTACTAATGCCGTTAAACGCAATACCATACTAAGAGCTCCTGAAACTCTATTAGTTCATTTAAAAAAATTCAGATTTAATGGACAATCTTCTTCCAAAATGAAACAGGCTGTTTCATACCCAATGTTTCTTGACTTATCCCACTACGGTGATAAATCTAAATCCACACTCCCAATGATGTACCAATTGATCAGTGTTGTCGTTCACGAGGGGAGATCATTATCCTCTGGTCATTATATTTCTCATTGTAAGCAACCAGATGGGTCTTGGGCCAGATATGATGATGAATATACTAACCGTATATCCGAAAGGAACGTATTAAATGAACCTAATGCGTATTACTTAGTTTATACAAGGTTAACCCCTCGTGAGATTAAATTTTCGAGACATATATCCAACAAAGAGGTTAGTATTCCAATACAAAAGCCAAATAACCCTAACCAAAGACCAAATTCCTCAACTTCCAATAATTCTAATTTTTCTTCACCATCACAGCATAAAAGAAATGGTTCTAACAATGGAAAGAATTTCAAGAAGAATAAAAAAAGAAGATTAAATAAATATTGATTTTGAAATTTATTTCAAGATCAATAAAATTGCATCTTATAAAACTGAAAACATTTTAATTACTTTTTTTACAGTTGAAATTGCACTTCAGAAAACTCAATTACAAATTTATATAATACTCAATTCATAGATACTTTTTTTGCATATATTGTATTAAATATGTATAGTCGGATAAACTACCAATATTAATGATTAAAGACAAAACTTCAATATTTCGATTAATCAACCATAATGTCATTATTAACTAAGTGATTTAAATATCTTATTCTTATTATTTACAAGTTAAATATGTATACTATTTTATTTATTTAAATCATGCACAAGTTATCATTTCCTATGGCTCAACCTTTATCCCCATGCTCTTTGCAACACCAATTATTGATTTAACAATTCCTTCCATCTCTAATATTTTATGTCTATTATCAGTCTTCTTGATTTTTGCAATTTCATAAATGTGTTTTAAAGATAAAGTACCTACTATTCTATCAGGTTTATTTACATCTGGTGTACCATGTCCTTTCTCCACACCTAATGCTTTCAATAATAGATAACCAGTTGGTGGAGATTTTAATTCAAAAGTAAATGATCTATCAGGCTTAATCGTAATCAATACTGGAATTGGAACACCGGGTTGATAACTTGCTGTTTTTGCATTGAATTCTTTACAGAAATCGATAGCTTTGATACCTTTCGAACCTAAAGCAGGGCCGACTGGAGGAGTGGGAGCAGCTTGGCCTGCACCAACAATTAATTTTACGAGTAAATTTTTGGTAGCTTGAGACATTGTATTGTATCGATATATACTTAGATAATAACCTCTTATTTGGTGATTTAACAATCTCTTTAATAATAAACCAATACACACCTTCTCTTTTCTCTTAGTGAACAGTCTATTTTATATATGTTTCTCAGAATTTTTCAACCTTTCTTTTCAATTGAGCGTCTTTCAAAAAACAGTTGGGAAAAAAATATCAACATTGAAGAAATCATAAATGCCATAATAGATTGTATACTCAAATCTTTTCAAGAGGTTCCTATTAAGAAACATCTACATTTCGAATTATAAAGTTTTAAAAATAGTTGACAATATATTTATTAGTTTTGTATATAATAGAAGTATTTACATAATATAGATGTGTTTAAATCAATACCACGGAAGAAATAAACTTCGAAAGAGGAATATGTCGAAAAAAAACAGTAGACTTTCAAAATTATGACAACTCTTTGTATTTAATATTTTCTTGAAATTAAACACACTATGTTAATATGCTAAATTTGTCATAAAATGATTCGAGGAGTGGCGCACTTTTATTTGCATAATATTACATTTATAATAATTTAATTTCAACGTTAAAATGATGAAATGATAGAATAATTCTCTACTTTCCCGAAATTTATAAACTGTGGGAGTATATATCATTTTTATATTACAAAATCAATGATATGCTTAATCTTTTAACCTTATTTTAGATCAATAACTTAAACAGAGCAAAATAGTTAACCTATAACTCGCTAGCATGCTGATCTGCAGCTTTTTGCTTTTTTTTCTTTTCTAGACCAGCGATGTGGGCCTCACTTTGATCAACTTTAGTATGAGTGTGGAATTTACTGTTAATTACCTTGGAATCATCGCCATCACCTTCAACATAACACATATCGATACTGGAAACCCAACTATCAGACATAATCTCTTCGATGTTGGCTCTACACGCTGGAGCTAAGTCAACCATACGACTTATAATATGCTGTGATTCTTCCGGCAGAGAGTGATATAATCTTTGAGGGCCAATATTAGTGTTTTTTGGATCTGATGGGTTGTTCGAGTTCTTGTTATTACTGCCAGTTGTGGTGGCGTTGTCATATGAAGGTGGTTCGGGGGTTTTTGTAACTAGGGTACTTAACGAGTCACAATCACGGCCTGAACAGAATAATTTGAATGAATTATCACGTAACTTAGGTATCTTCCATGGAAATTTCTTTAAAACCATGCAAGCAAAAATAATGGCAACTGACCAAATATCTACCGGACGTGGATCATACTTTGAAAAAATACAGACTTCGGGAGCTAAATATGGATCACTACCGACAATACCACTAGCTTCGACTAAAGTCTTGGAAAAAGGATATGAAAATACGACAGCAGCACCAAAATCAATTAGTTTGACAATACCTTGATCATTTATAACACAATTATCTAATTTTAAATCTCTGTGTGCTAACCCAATACCATGTAAATATTGAACACCAGTTAATATCTGTTTAAAGCAACAACATATCTCTTCATAAGACATTTTGTTACTCATAACTATAGCAAATAAATCGTATTCACAATACTCCATGACTTGGTATATTCTGTTAGATTCATAAGATATTTCTATTGTTTCGATAATATTAGAGTTTCGTAAAGTTGTACCAATACAATACTCTGATGTAATTTTCTTAATATAATCACGCTTACTTTCATTTTCTAATTGTTGTCTAAATTCTTTAACAGCAAAAACTTTGTTATCAGATATCCTTTTCATCAACTTCACACTACCACCAGCACCGGCACCTAGATCCTCTCCAGATCTTTCATATCTCTTAGAGAATGGAAGTTTTGTTTCTTCAGTGTTAGAATATAGTGTATCATTAGCATTGGAACTACTGCCATAAAAGGTTGGAGCAAAATTTTGTGAGTTTGATTGGGAAGACATTCTATCTGGGATAGTTAAAGAACCACTAGTATTAATTTTAGTAGGAACAGCTAATGGAGCAGCTCCTGGAGAGCTGCTAATGTTTGTACTAGAATTTTTTCTGAATAAATTTTTCAAATTAGAAACTGATGAATGACTGCCCTTAGGTACGCTTTGGACAGTGGTATGATCTTGTGATGGTGGAGTTGAGCTAAAGGTTGAATCAGTATATGATGATGGTTGTCTTGACGACTGATAAATACTGCTTTGTCTTGCACGACCTGGTTTAGGGATTGCTGTTGCGCTTGTTGATGTAGATGAATAACTTGCATTCAAACTTCCATTAACCGTGGTCGTAGTTGTTGAATATGAACTAGAGCCATGGATATCTTTCGACCCTTTTGAAAAGAATAAATTACCTAATTGTGATGACAATGAATTTGATCTGGAAACCGATCCAGTTTGTGACGAGTTTTCTAATGATGACTTTTGTAATTTTTGTTTTGAAATAATGAATCTTGGTTCGACAGAGTCAACTACTGGTGATGAGATGACGTTTGAGTCAATGGCAGATATATTACTAGGCATACTACCACCATATGTTTCTATCCAGGAATTTGTTACAGAAGATCCACTACTACTTGTACCAACTCTGTCTTTATTTGAATTTGGTACAGAATATGGAATGCTTGATGATAGAGAAGGGATATTTCTCATTTGGGTAGAACTAGAATATGCTCTTCCACTTCTTCGACGTTGAATAGTATCACCATATGAGCTACCGTATAGTGTAGAGCTTACAGTAGTTTCGTTAGACATGACAGAGTTTCCACCAAATCTGTTATTGACACTGGATCCATACATAGTAGCAGTATGAGCAGAGTTTGAGTCTAAGAAACTTGAAGATAACCCATTTTTCAAATCTGTTGAACTTGCTGTAGGTTTTCTTAATCTTGAAGATGCAACATCATTTGGTCCGGCCTTAAAATACATGTTATCATCGTCAGTTTTAGTATTACCCATCAATGCAGTGCTGTGTGCACTATCAGTATCATCATCCTCTGAATCCAATTGGGTGACTGTAGTAACACTAGCAACAGAGGCTCTAGGTACGCCAGTGCCATACATAATCGGTCTAGGAGGTAGTGAAGATGAATTTGCGGAACCATCAGATGAAATTGGAGCGACCTCTTCTGAAACAGAAGAGACGGGAGTGCCATGCTTTAAAGTACCATTACCTTTTTTTTCTTGCAATAACCTAGTCAATGAAGACATTATAAAATATGACTATGATAATTTTATTGTTCTTATTTTATTTATATATTGCACACTCACTTTCTCTTGTTTAAATATAGAGATATTTGATGAAATACAGTCAAAGGAGATTTTTCTCTTTCGTGACTAATCTATACCTGAGTAAATATGTTTATGTATAGCCAAATACAAATCAATGTATTATTATCGATCCAACTCTTGAATTAAACAATGACAATTTTGTTTATTATAAAGCCCACAATCTCCTGAAGGATATATATACAAAAAAATTAGAATACTTAATAATTCTAAATTGATTATTTTGCTGTTTATTGTGATCTCCTAAACGAAATAACAATTCCAATGAAATTATCAAAATGGAAGTAAACCCACCCGACAAATAAGATATTTATAAATTAAATAATATAAATTTAGATGATTGAAGAATCGTTATTAATTATTCAATTATATTAATCATTATTACAAAACATTGTATACAAGATTATATTATTAACCATTAAACTTTAAAAGTATCTTAATTGAGGGTTCTTTGGATTTCTTCTCTTATTAATAAATATCAACTTTAAAAAAAACGTGATTAACTCCTAATCAATGTTTACCCGGCCGTTTGTGATTCCCGTCGTATGCCATTGTGGCTAAAATCCGTTGAGTCCGCATGTGACGTTTGAGTTAAACGACACAAATTGTTCGATGATTCCATGTTATGAAGTTCATTATAACGGAGTGTAGTTCGACTAATTGTGTTTTTTTTCTTCCCCAAAATAATATAATGTTAATAGTATAAACATTGCCTATATATATATATATATATGTGTGTGTGATCAGGTGTTATTTATCTCTTCGTTGTTGCTGTCATCATTTTGATGTTTTATTCTGTAGAGTTTCGTGCTCCTTTGATAATTTTGTATGCATTTCTTGTAATTCTTTGTAAGCTTTATTCAATGATTCAAATTTGTTCTTTAATTCCAGATCTGTCACGTCGTTCCCATCTGATGTATTTTGGCTAATGTTGTTATCGAATGTTTTAGATTCGGTGAGGAATATTGATTCTTGAGTCTTCATGACATCTATATACCTTTCAAAATCTTTGATTGGTGATACAACTTCAAAAGCTTCGTCTTTGAATTGGTTCCAGACATCATGTAACTGTCCTGGCTTTTTAATATCGTAGATAACTCTTTGTAATGTAGATAATTTAGGAGCTTTGCTAGATTGATGTTTAGAGTTGTTAAATAAATCTATGTTAGAAGAATTGGAGTACTTCGTACGAACCAAAATGTTTGTTATGCTGCCAACAGTGACTTGTTGGGTGGTTGCCGGATGGATAGTTCTTAAAATCTGTTTTGAAAATATTTCCAACAAAGATACCTTCCCACTAGAATCACCAACGATCAATATCGAACCGTCCAAGGATAATTTAGAGCACACTACATCGACATTGATTATTTTTTTAATTAGTAATTGACCGATGGCAAACAACTCTTGAGATTTTTGTTCATCGCCATCTTCAGAAAGTGACTCTGTCAATGTGAAAATTTTACCTTTGCTTGTCAATTTTTCACTAATAGACTGTGTTAAGTTAACTATTCTGTTGCTTGGCAATGGGTAGAATAATGGTAAATTGAAACAACCCACGGCTGTTCCGATGTATAGAGCACGGTCAGCTGGATCTAATGAAAGAGTCTTTACAGAATGCCCTAAAGTAAAAGTGACCAAAAGCTTCGGTTGGAGTAATTTAGCTTCTTCCTTATTCAATTTCTTACCCATTGGGGTTGGTGTGGCTAACATATTTATTTCATAAACTCTAACGGTAGAATCTTCGGATGCTGTATACAATTTAATACCTGATGACGACAGGGAGTCGCCAAAAGTGTTTGAAACAACAAAATCAGTGACTGATAAATTATGATCATGCAAAACTGCCACTGGTTTAGGCTCTTCCATTGTCACAAGGTCCGACGTTTGCCAAATCATAACACGTGAATCTTTACCTGATGTAACAATATATTTACCATTTAGGATTGACTTAATCTTTGTAATCGCTTGATAGTGAGCCATTGGCTTCACTGCTAGTAAGATACCTGAACTAACTTCCCATGCATATAATTTACCTGAAATAGTGGAAGCTAACAATAAATATGGAATGTTATTCATATCTGCTTTGTCGGCATAATTTGGAACAACTTCCAAACAATTGACAGCCTCTGGTAGTGGCAATCTTTGTTCTACAGACTCTCTCTTTTGAGAACCAGATACATCGTACACATTTATCAATGCCTTTCCAGATTGTGCAACATATAAATATTTATCACCAACCAATACGGCACTATTGATAGAATCTACGGAACATTGTCTCAGATTAGATTGCTCGAAAGAATGAACACTGGCGATGGCACCAGTAGCATTAGTAGTATAGATAATTTCTTCGTTCATTTTTATCAGTCTTGGTCCATTCAATTAGCCTTACTTTTTATCTGAAAAAATGTTGATAATATAACTAAACCATGCAAATAAAATAAGTGATTCAGCAAGTGTTAAGATAAAGTGCCTGATCTTCCCTTTATTGTAATCTAAAATGTCCTCATCACCAACCGATGAGATCGATGAGATGAGCTTAACTATCTTCAGAATCTTTTCACCGCATAAAAATTTTCTTAAAGTGGTTTTTAAGACTTCGGGTAATTGTGACTTTTCTTAATAAGCTGTAAAATTAGGAATGTTATATAAGAAACCTTCATTTCTGATGGATGAAGTTACGTGGTTTGTTATATTAAATGAAATCTTACATCTTATTTATTGGTGGTGGCGGAGAAAAGGCAAGTATACATATATATATATTGTCATATTTTATAAAGAGGCAGAAACTGAGAAAGAACTTTAAATTACAGCTTATGGCACTTTCCTCCATAAGAATTCCCGAACAAATACCACATATACAGAAATGCCTTTAAATATCATTGGAACTGCCATCATCGATGGTACTGACAGTGTTCCTTATTTAAATGAACTTATTAAAATAGCGCCTTACTTAGTGGCAGGCGGCTTAGTGAAGTACTGGTCCCGTGGTGTAACAAACACTTGGGAAAGAAATCTTCATGGCAAAGTCTACATAGTAACCGGTGCCACGTCACAAGGAATGGGTACAGCTGTTATCAGAAAGATGGCGGAGTTAGGTGCCCAGTTGATAATTTTGACTAGAAATATGGATGAATGGGTTGCCGATTGGTGCGAGGACTTGAGAAATGAATCAGGGAATCAACTAGTCTACTTTGAGCAATGTGACATAAGCGATTTATTGCAAGTCAGAAAATTTGTCACTGGTTGGTTAGACAACTCACCTCCAAGAAGATTGGATGGGGTCCTAATTATGAGCGGTGATATGGAAGCATGTGGTGTACCCGGATTCAGTAATAAGACAAGAAAATCAAGTGTTGATGGTTTAGAATTGCAAATGAGTACCAATTTCGTAGGTATTTTCCATATGTTGGATTTACTGCAACCAAGTTTCAAAGCACAACCACCTGACCGTGATGTGCGGATAATCTTTACAACATGTTTCTTGCAAAGTATTGGTGAAGTGAAAGTTGATGATCCGTTGTGGCAAAATGTACCATACAACAAGAACTCTTTGAAGTTTTTTGCTTCAAGTAAATTACAAATGTCGCTATGTATCTTAGAACTACAAAGAAGAATTTTCAATGACATAAGAACCAGGAAGGGTCCAGACGGCGTTGAGAGAACAGGTAAAAATGTCAGTTTCACAATCGTTCAACCTGGATTGATGAGATCAGCAAGTCTGCGCCGCATCATAAGTAATGGTTCTGTGTTTCTGCTATTAATTGTATACTGTTTCATATTATATCCAATACTGTGGTTTTTCGTGAAGAGCGGTTACAGAGGTGCCGAAACCGTACTCTGCACGTTAATGTCTCCTGAACTTGAAGAAGTGAACTCCGATGAGACGAATTCAGTTAAATATTTTACAGAATGTAAAACTGTTAAATTCGTTAGAAAAGAATTCGAAGATTTAGAATTACAAAAGAAACTGTACGACAATACCAAAAAACAAATTGAAGAAGTCGAAAAACAGTCTGCTAAGAAGAGGAATCAAACCAAAAAGAAGCGCTAATCTCATTCAGCACACAAGCACACACACACATATATATATATATATATATATCATATCATATAAGTATCCTACGTATTAAGCATACCAATATAGAATAGTAAATTATTGCTAAACCAGTGATACAAAGTAAAACCATTACAACCGTGACACTTCTTCTGTGAGACAACAGAGTCAGACACGGCCAAAAATGCGTCGTTAAATATTCGAGTGACTGTTTTGTAATGGTGTACACCCATACACCACGCGCCGGTTATGTTTTTTTTTTCTGACAGACACAAAAAAAAATATCGGAACTCTTCTCTCCACACAGTCTGTGATAGTTGAATTAAGAACACAGACACTCTATCATCTTCAACACGATAGCAAGACCAGCAAAATGGCCAATATAGACACTTATCTATTGACCAATTTTATTGTAATATGTTGGCATTGTTCACACACTACGCTTGGTTTATGAGTATTATCTCTCTCTCTCACCACTCAATTGAGCAAGGGAACTATTTCTCTCCAGTGTGTTTTCTTCAAATTTCAGACGCAGAAATTTTCAGAAACAAAAAAATGCTCATCGCATCGCGGATTTTTTTTTTTTCATTTGAAATTTCAATAAATTTTCAATCTTTAACTATTATCAATTGATAGATTGTTTCATAATTTCACTTCATTCACATCTGTTGTATACAATAAGTTCTCCATGTATACCATTCTTAACATTACTTGACTTGTTCTTGATATAATATTTATTTATTGTTATATATATATATATCTATATCACTCTATATTTAAATATTGTCTAAATTTTATTTTTCTTTGATCTTGTGTTTCGTCAGTTATCAAAAAAAAGAACCCCATCCCATAACATACCAATAATATACAATGGTTGCCTACATTTCCAAGAAGAGAAAGTTAGTCGCTGACGGTGTTTTCTACGCTGAATTAAACGAATTCTTCACTAGAGAATTAGCTGAAGAAGGTTACTCCGGTGTCGAAGTCAGAGTTACTCCAACCAAGACTGAAATTATCATCAGAGCTACCAGAACCCAAGATGTTTTAGGTGAAAACGGTAGAAGAATCAACGAATTAACTTTATTAGTTCAAAAGAGATTCAAGTTCAAGGCTGGTACCGTTGTCTTATACGCTGAAAGAGTTCAAGACCGTGGTTTATCCGCTGTTGCCCAAGCTGAATCCATGAAGTTCAAGTTATTAAACGGTTTAGCTATCAGAAGAGCTGCTTACGGTGTTATCAGATACGTTATGGAATCCGGTGCTAAGGGTTGTGAAGTTGTTATCTCTGGTAAATTAAGAGCTGCCAGAGCTAAGGCCATGAAATACTCTGACGGTTTCTTGATCCACTCTGGTCAACCAGTCAACGATTTCATCGATGTTGCTACCAGACACGTCTTAATGAGACAAGGTGTTTTAGGTATCAAGATTAAGATCATGAGAGACCCATCTAGATCTAAGGTTGGTCCAAGAGCCTTACCAGATGCTGTCGACATTGTTGAACCAAAGGAAGAAGAAAAAATCTTAGTTCCATCCGTCAACGACTACAGACCAGCTGAAGAAACTGCTGAAGCTTCTGCTTAAACTTAATACATTTTATAACTTTTTAAACAATATTTTATAATTATATACATGTATTTCAAATAAATTCAAATCAATTTTTTTAAAACTACTTAACATTAGTATATTAAACAAGTATTTTAGCCACTTCGATATTATACAATTATGACTAAAAGTTGAAAAATGATTATTCAAATTGTTAAAAAATCAGTTTATCAAAATACTAAAGATAAACTTACACAATTCTTATTAATATATAAACATCTTATATTTATTATCATTTCAACTAGTGTTGCAATTGCAAGGAACTTTTAAATTCGATTTATCAAGCTTTATTGTATTCGATAAAAGAGGTGAATCACATCAAATAAATATGGCATTTTTAGGTTTCGGTTACGAAGAATATTGTACAATTGGTACTGGTTTGATTTTAGTATCAAGTTCATTCTTGATGGGTGTTATTTTTGGAAATCAGCCATATGATTACAACGTTTTATTTAAATCGAACTCCACGGCAGAAGATTTTGCAGCTTCCCTAAATCATTATCAAACGGTATACCACACAGACCACAGAGTTTTTTACGTTCTGCTTGCAGTTGCCTTCCTTGGTTTCGTAGGATCTATAATTAGAATCTTCAAGCCAAATCCAGAATTGCAATTATTCGAATACACCTCCTTAGGTTTGTTTGTATTAGCCATCTGCATTTTCATCACCAATATCAAGACTGGTATTGAATGTACCATGACCCACCAATGGGGTGAAGTAACAGAAAACCAAGGTTTGGCTGTCTTGGCATCTTCTAATATTATATTTTTATTCTTCATGGGAGGTGCTGTGGTCTTACAGGCTGGTCTATGGTACACTAATTGGGAGTATCAAAAAAGATTACAAGCATTTTATGCTGAAGAGGCTGCTGAAAGAGCAACCACCGAAAAGAACACTTCATCAAAGGATGCCAAGGCTAAGAATAAAAAGTCACAAAAAGAAGATAAAAAGCAGAAATGATTCTTTCAAGTTATGTTTTAAAGTTTCAAATGATTTTACAAGAATGTTTGAACGAATTTGATATATACAATAATTATAAGCACTATATGAACATATTTAAGATTTAATATATGAAAATTACAGAAAAGCTCTAATAAACTTATTTCATTATTTGTAATATTTACATGAATTATATATAATAAAAAAGTTATGGTTTTGAGATTTAAAACAATTAAATTAGAAATCTCCCTTATTCATGGGTTTATTCATAAAATTGGACAAATGTAAAAATCTTTAGAATATTAAATTATTATATTTTTTGATTCCATATCTTCTGAACCCTCACCATTTATAAACATTATTTGTAACACCTCTGACAGGTTTATTAGCCAATTGAATCCATGGTTTTCTGTTGGTCTCTTTCATGTGTTGTTCAAACTGTAGTCTCTTTTTAGTTACAGACTTGGTCTTCAAAATGCATCTAACATGAACCCAAGGATGAGTAATAACACCAACTCTACCTCTACCTTTAAATTCCATATTTTTTCTCCAGAAACCATCACTGCCACACCATATTTGTGAGATGTAAAGATCATTAGGATCCAACTGTAATTTTTCAGCATCTTCTATACCTCTTTTAAGTAACTCTTCAACTTCTCTTGCAACATGTCTTTTCGAGAAGTGACATTGAGTAATTGCCTTTTTTAAATCTAACCCGTTAATCATTCTTAAGACTTGTGTTGTCTTCTTCATAGAGGATTTCAATCTATAGGATTTCAAATACACGGAGGGCTCTAATGCATCTAATTCTTGTTTTGTTAGCTTCAGCTTATATTTAATCTTTGAATCTTTTAAAGAAACAACTGAGTTTTTCTTGAAAAACCCACCATTTTGTTTACAATTCTGTTCATATATTTGTTTCTTTAAAGGGGTTACATATAAGTCCAAAGCAGACTTTTGGGGTGTTTGTAATTTTTGAATATATTTTTGTAAGAGTTCATCATTCTCTAAAGTAACTGAATCGACTAATCTTTGTTCTTCTAATTGGGCATCTTCGGATTGACGTTCTTCGACATTTTGTGTTACCATTCTGTCAGAGAGCCTACCAGGTACCGTTTTATTTAAATCGATATCTTTTGTTATACTACCAAATAAGCTCTGGTTTTTCTGCTCATTTTCTGCTTTCCATATAGCAGATATGTTAAATAAACGTTTATTGACAGGATTAAACAGAACTGGTCTGTGATTGATTGCAGTAAAATAGCCAACCAAATTTCTTTGTAACATCAGTAAAAATTTCAATTGAGTTGGATGGTGTTCCTTTAAATATATCAGTAGATATAAAAAACTAAGACTGTTTTCAACTCTTAAAAGATTATCAAAATAATTATGATGTGTACAATTTTAAAATATTGACGGTTCAGAATTGAAAACTCAATTATATTAAATTAACATAACAATTTAGTTTATGCAAACTTGCTCATTCTGTATTGTAAATTTCGATTTTTAACTTTTTTGATATTTTCAGACCATTTGAAACTTTAGCGAGTAAGAATTTATTTCTAAGAGATTTTAAAAAAAAAAAATTATGGAATTGAATTATTGTGATGATCTAGAATAATATATATTTGTATATTAAAATTATATCAGGTATGAATTCTCCTTTGACAGTTCAATTCTTTAGAATTATTTATAGTCTGATGGTTTTTTTGTTAAGAGGTTATGAGGAGACAAAATTATAAGTGAATTGATATTATATTAGGTTTACATTAGGATTATGTTAGGATTATATTACTTATTGTAGATTAAATGATTTATATATTTCAATATAGATACTTTCTAGAAGGTATTAATTAATGTGCAAAGTTTTATTAGATCATATCTTATTTTTGTTATTATTTTGAGTGAAAAAATAATGTATTATTATTTGTTCTCACGTTGTTGTTTGGATAATAATTTCTTAAGTTTACCCATTACACCTTTCTTCGGTTTTGTCTTTTCAGCAGAATTCTTTTGCATTGGTTTTGGAATAGCTTTTGAGAACTTTTTAGGTTTCTTATTTATTGATACTGGTATGTTTTCTTTTTTAGTATCTTCTGGTTCAGTGGTCTCGGCATTTTCTACTGATTCTAAGCTATCAGATTCTGAATCGCTTGATTCAGAGATCGAGCTACTCATTGTAACAGATGTTGCGTTTGTAGTTGTTTCTGTAACAGGTTCTTCAGTGACAGGTTCTTCAGCGACTGGTTCTTCAACGACTGGCTCTTCAGCGACTGGCTCTTCAGCGACTGGCTCTTCAGCGACTGGCTCTTCAGCGACTGGCTCTTCTACCTTTTGTTTAGATGATACCTCTTCTCCAAGTATTTCTGCTACCTGTTCCAGATCTTTTTCAACCTTCTCAGACATTGTCACTGGTTCATATACTGTTATCTTTGTTGGTTCCAATTCATTTCCATTATCATCTAATGGGATAAACTCTTCACTAACCAAAAACGTCTCACCAGTCTTCTTATTTCTTCTCAACTTCTTCTTAATTTTAACTTTTCTGCTTCTTGGATTTGTGACAATGGCATCTGCTTTTTCGATATAATTATTTTCATTTCCATGTTCGTCAGTATCTTTCTTAAAATCGTCACTGACCACCCAATTACCATCAACTATGTATTTAAAATGTATTTTATCGGTATCATTATTGAACGTAATGGAATGTTCCAATTGATATTGTTCAACACCAACTTGATTTTTCTTCAACTCTAATGGAATAGGGGTGCCCCAATTATTGAATTCACCAACAACAGAGACAGATTGTGGACCCTTAGGCCATTCGAAATTAAAACTAGCTTGACTCATTTAACACCACACAATTGCAAAAAAACAAAAAGAAATATAATAGTCGTTCTTTATTTGTATATGCAATTAGATTTAAACCAAATGATTTAAATATATATATATATATGAATGTGGGGAGGGGGGAGGGGGTGAGGGGTTCTAGTAAAAACTTGTAATTCAAAGTAAATACAATCCAAAAATTAAATGAACTAAAATAAAAGTACTTATTAACCTTTATTCTTACACGATTGATTTCTTATATCTTGTAATTGTGAACTCTCCATTTAATTAAAGAGAGATCCCAACATTATAGAAGTTATTGTTTTGTTATATTTATTTGTTTGTTGTCATTTTGTTTCTACTTAGGAATTTTCGGATTTTTCTTCTTTTTTTTTTGTTTCAACAACTGTTCTCTTCTCAAAAGAGCGAGAGAAGAGAAGAGAGAGACAGAAGTCAATTAAGTCGTCGATATGCAATAAGAAGGCATCGATGATAGTAAGATATCGATACAATAGAATAATTAGGAATTTGTTTAAGGAATTCTACACAAAGAGGAGAGAGGCAGTATTCAATTTCATTTAGGTTTAATGATTGTTATGTTTGCGACGGTGCAAAACTAATAGTTATTAATGATTAATGATGATATAATTATGTATTTACGTATTTTATTATAAGTTGGAATCTTAATGTTAAAGGATCTTTTAGATTGGAATTAAATGAATTATGATGATTTTGATTTTCTCTGATATGCTAATTTGGATTGGATTGGATTGGATTGGGTATTATGCTACTGTACCTATTTTTTCACCTAACTTAATCTTTTGACCGCATTTAATGTCGTAAGCAAAAGTGGCTGGTGCTTCAAAGACAAGTACAACGGTACTACCAAAATTGAAGCCACCCATTTCTTCACCTTTCAATAGTGGGACACCTTTCAGTTTTTCATTTGTATTCACGTACACGGCTTCATAGCACATGTTCTTGTTATGTTTGCATTCTTTCGACGATTGTTTCACGTTTGTTCTTAAATCTTTATCAAAATTCAATTTGATGGATCCGACATTTGTAGCACCCACGGCAGTCATACTGAAGAACCCATATTTCCAATAACCCAACAATGGAACTCTTTCATTTAATACAAACAGTTTCTTGAAATGTTTTTGGAAATAAGGTGACACCGAGAATAGCTTGCCTGGGAAATGTCTACGGATTTTACAAACCCAGTTAACTGGTGAATGGAAATGATGGTAGTCACCTGGACCCAAATATATGACAGTGAAAAATAGTTCGGATTTGGAGTTCATTTTGATATCATTATGATTGTAAACTCTTGTTGTGTCCATCACAGTCAAATCGCTCAATAATTTTTGAATTTTGGTGTTATTTGTCTCATATGCTAGTGCTGACTTATCACCTTCGTTGATCAACAATTGGTTGAATGAGTGGCTGTTGTGTTTCTCTGATTCTTGCCATTTATGCTTCAGAAGATCCAAATGGGATTCGCTCTTTGTCATCAATGGATGTTCGTGGGTCCCCAAGAACTCCCTAATTGAATACGTTAGTCCCTTGACTTGTTCGATCTCACCGGTCTCTGGATCTATTGTCCCGAAGTTCAGTATTGTCCCATCACTTGGCGAAGTGATGATGTTATCACCGGGAACGATCGTTCTAGACTTTGGATCTATTTTCCTATAGAAAAAAGATCCTAAATTTGGATAATGGTAGAAATTTTTATCCAATATTTCATCGACATCGACATTGTACAGATAACAATAGAACCTGTAACCATATGGTCTAAACCACATTGGCAAGGTCAAATGGTTGAAATTACCCCAAAGTCTGGATATGAAATTCAGTGGCAGAGTCTTGTACCAAAACAAAAACCAGTTATCCTTCACGATTTTGATTTTCCTTCTGTATTTCTTTGTGGTAGAGGAATTCTTGAGTTTCAACTTATTTTTAACATTGGACAAAGCAGTCTTTTTCTTGTTGTAAGCTCTTTTGATGAACAACGATAGAGTGCACACGACGAAGATCTTCAGCCACACGTGATTGTTTTTCTCGAAAGAGCTGACCCTGAGCCCAATCTCGTCCGAATCAATAGCAGCCCTATTTATATACGATGAACCTAACATTAAGCCTGATTTGTTCACGAATTATGAATTATGAAATAATGTTCTGATCTGAAGTATTCTAGCTTCAATTCAACACAATAGCATAAGCACGAGTGAACAGACCAACAAGCAAACGCAAATATAACAATGTAACAATGTAACAATGTAACAATGTAATAAATAGTATTAATAAGAGTATATATATTCTTATATATTCTTATATCATGTAATTGTTAATTATGGCAAGTTTCAAATTTCGATGAGAAATTCGTTTATTTACAAAAACGGACCACTTTGCGAGCCTTGCTTATTATGGGGTGTGTCTCTCTGCCCGGTTGCTCTCGCTTTCCAATGCGGCAGAGGCACTATTGTTTCTTTTTTTTGTTTCTTTTTCTTTTTTTTGGTGAGAAAAACGCCGTGCAGAGCCACGGCGACGGCGATGGCGGCAACCGCGGCGATGGGCGGGCTGTGCGGGGGGGGGATGCAGCGACCGGGTAAGTTCTGCTGTTTCCTGACTGACACTCTCTCTCTCTTTATATATATCTTACAGGTTATATAGACACATATACATGACATTATATATATATATATATAGATCCTGTCATTTGTTGTTGTTGGGTTGAATGAAATACCTTTCCTGGGGGTGGGGGGTCCCCACGACATACATGACTCTTTGTATTGTTTTTTTTTATTGTTTTTGTTCTCTAACTAGTTAATACAGTAAGTTTTCAAAACTAAAAGTAAAATTTTAATGGGAAATCATAATATTACATTACCGTCAGTATTTATCATTGTTACTATATACTATTGTTACTATTTATACGAATTGTCGGTATTTATATTTATTCTATCACTCTTCTTCTTCAGACTTGAGATCTGGGTTTTCTGAAGTGGGAGGAATGGTTCTATGTTTTTTCAAACAGTTTGATTTCGATATCACATCTTTGATTCCATTTATTATCTCAAGACTCTTGTCAACATCGTTAGTCTTCAACTGCCCTTCAACGTTGGTCAACATCGACTCATTCTCGTCGGACCCAAATATCTGATCTATCACACCCGTCAGATTGTCATATTGCTCTTTGTAAAATTCTAAATCGTTCTCGATCTTCCTTATATACATCTTCTTGCGCAGTCTGAACTTGGAGGCCGCAAGTCTATTCCTCTCTAAAAAATCTTTCCTCCTTCTTACGGCCTCGTCTGATATCACTTTGGCCTTCTTCTTGGGCTCTTTCTTAATTTTGGCACTCCTGACAGGCTTTGTGACTTTGGGTCTAGCAGGTTTTTTAGTTACGCTTGCGTTCCCATTGCCAACAGCAACGTTTGCGTTTGCCGATGGTATAGGACCCATGGCTCTTAGAGCGTTTGCAGGCATCACACTCTGTGGGAAACCAACAACGTTTGCATCGTGACCATTGATCCCAACAGCGCCGACAGCGACTGCACCAATAACTGGGGGGCCCAGTATACCTATTGCGCTTGGCGACGGTTGTAACGACGAGTAACCCAGCAGATTATTGAGACCTGGCGTGAATGCCGGGTTGGCTGCATTCAAGCCGTTATTGTTGTTGATGTTGTTGATGTTATTAGAACCACCCCCCAGCAATGGTAACAACGTGGGCACAGTCTGTCCCAACGGTGTCAAGCCCGTTCTCAGACTACTCTCATTGGGCGTGAGACCACTATTTATATAAAAACTTGGAGTTCGCACTGTGCCGGAACTCACGGAGCCTGTTTTATTACCATTCAAATTATTCCTGAAAGCTGGTGATTGAGCCATCATGCCTGGGGAGAGTAATAAAGAAGGTAGTTTTCTTGAACCACCGGGAGATATTATTGGGGGCGGGTTTATTGATGAAGGCACTTTATTTATTACACGGTCATTTGTATTAGATTTTTTCGTTGAGGCAAAACTTTGCTCGAAAGGGTTGAGCTCTAGATCGAAAGTGGACATACTTTTCTTTGACATTAACAGAACCAAATTTAAAAACAAACACACGTTTCAGAAAACGATCAAAATATCGGAAGTAAGTAGTTGGGGGGAGTGTGTATGGGAAGTGTGTATGGGAAGGGGGCAATTTCCAAGATATGAAATATTTGATAATTATTTGTTATAGTTATGTTTCTTCAAAAAATTATTTTTTTTTTTTAATTTTCTTTTTTTTCAGTAAAATGAATAAAATATATTATCATACGTAATGAAAATAATAAGAAAGATGGTAGAAAATGAATAAATTAAAGAAGAAAAAAATTAAAGTTTAATAAGATGGGGGGGGGATATAGAAGAATGTAAAATAATAGATCAAAGAGAAAATGAATCAACATAGAATGTGCTATTAATAACTGAGACCACTCCTGAAAAAGTTTTCTTAAGAGTTGAAATCAAAACAATGAAAACAAATTATATAATGAAATAATGAAATAATGAAATAATGAAATAATGAGAGATATGGTTAATAATTGATATCACAAAGTTACTATGATGATAATTTAGTGAGAATATGAAATTTCTAAGAGACAGAACTGAAAAAAAAGATACGCCAATTAATTTTTTTACCAGTTACTCTTTACTATGGGGAGGAAAAACAATCACGTGGTTATATAGATAGATATTTAAATATATATATATATATATATATGTGTATGTGTATGTGTGTGTTGTTACCCTGATCTCTCTACACCATAGATTTTGGCGTGAAGAGAATGTGCGGGTAATGACAGCAACACCTCTCCTCGACACATGTAACAGCCGAGCACGGTACGTTCCGGGTAATGTGCGTATTTTCGGTTGTTATCAACCACCAACCATCCAAGACACACACACATATCTATATTATTATATTTGTGTGTGTCTGGTTGGTTGGTGTTAATTGTTCTAGCATCTGAACAATTAACACAAAGGCTATGTAAAACAATATGAGAAATTAGAAATAATATACACTATTATACAAATGAGTGTGCGCATGTGTGTGTGTGCCGGAGTCCCTAGTTGTTTGAGTTATTTTAATTTTTGACAACGTTTTATAAAACGTATTTACTCGAATCGGATTCGTATTGGATTTTGCTATATAGTACAAGAGAATGAGAATGAATATGAAACAATATAACAAACGTTTTGTCCGATTTAGAAGATCCCTTGTGTAAAAACCACTCTTTGGAAGAAAAACACTTTTTTCAATTCGCTCGTTTCTTATTGTTCGAGACCACCGCCCCCTCTCTCTCGTCTCTCGTCTGTCTCGTCTGTCTCGAAGCACTAATACAAGTTGGGCAAATAAAAATTTCTTATGTAATTAACCTCTTGGAGAGAGAATCCTCAGCAGAGCGCTTTTTTTTTTCTTTTTTGAACAATAATAAAATAAACCACACAGACACGCACACACACACACACACACACACACACACAGACAAATATAAAAAAAAAAGAAAATAAGGGGAGAAGGGAGGGAAGGGTCGTGCGACGGTTGCACTCAGATTCTCTTCATCAATTGCAGCGGCACCGTTATTGCCTTTCTTTTTATTTTATAACAAATAGTTTCTGTTTTCTCAATTAGTAACGATTATTACCTAATTAGGATATCAATTTAATTTCAATATCGTCGTTTATTATTGCTAAACGCTCACTATTTTTTAATCTTACTTTTCTTATTCTTTATTTTGAGAAACTGTGTATAGAAGAAATTCGAATCTATACTATACTATATTATATTATACTATACTATATTATATCCTAATTAGGTCAAGTGTCTCTTATTCGTAAATTAAATAGACTCCAATAGAACTCTTTTAGGTTATAAATTTAATTGAACGTAATTCACAAAATAACTCACACTCGTTTCAATTTGAGATCTTTTTGAAGGTGTTTCTAAGAAATACTTCGAATTGGATACATTTTTTTAAGAACTCGTTTCGTTTCTTCAATCCCATTGTATATGTTTCGTCAAAAAACACCGTCTGTATAAGAAATAACTCGTTACAAAAAAAACTCAATCTTCTATGGTATGTGAACACACTCTCTGTCTCGTTGTGTTTTTGGCTTATTCCAAGTTTCATAATTTCATTCTTGAAATGTATAAAAAGACATCCTAATTCTCTGTTTTTTTTTCAACACTTTCTTTCATTCCAAAATTAATCTTTTATTTTATATTACAAATATTTTATCTATATACCCTCTTACATAAAAAAACCAAACAAAAACAAAACCATTTTAAAAAAAACCATATAATTTCGTTACAATGAAGTTTCAATTATCTGCTTTGTTAGCCGCCTCTTCTTTAGCCGCCGCTCAACCTGCTCATTGGGGTAAGTTTCTACAAAATCATCATAAGAATGACGATGTATCTGTAGAGTCCTTTAACTCCACTTTAAACTCCACCAACACAACTTACTCAGGTTCAAACTCTACTTACTCAAACTCTACCTCTGAACCAAAAGAACTTTTCAAAGTTATTATCACTGGTGGTGAATTCAAGTTACACAACACCTCTGATGTAGAATATAAATATTGTTTCAACCAAACTAACGCTTTGAATTTAACTCAATTGTACGAAATCGCTGAAATCGTTAACACTACCGTCTCCAACGACGACTACAAAGGTGTCGTTATCGTTGCTAATGGTGATTCCGTCGAATCTTTAGGTTTCTTAAACTCTATCGTCATTGACTCCGAAAAGCCAGTTGTCGTCGCTCAAAGTGATGCTTACGGTGTTGTCATTGCTAATCAAACTGAATCTACAGGTACTTTAGTTGTCACTAACAACGACTACGTCTACCCAGGTGTCTTCTCCCCATACACTACTAGATACGCTGCTTTAGGTGGTGTTCCAATTGCTGCTTGTGGTGATGATCTATCTGTTAACTTCTTCTTTGAAAGCTTCCAAACTAAATTCTTATCTAGTGAATCTACCATCAGAAAGAACTTCACTCAATTCTCTAACTACAACGTCACTAAGGAATTAGAATACTTACCAGTTATCCCAATTGTTGCTGAATCTGAATTATCTAGTGTCGTCTTAGAAAGTTTAGCTCAATCTGTTGATGGTATCATTGTTGTTGCCACTGAAGATGACAAAGACACCTTCAAAACCACCGCTAACTTCACTGAAGTTCCTGTCCCAGTTGTCTTCGCTAGAAGCGTTAACACTTACCCATTCTTAAGTGACGCCGCTGTCCCAGAAGGTACATGTAGTGCTGGTTACTTAACCCCAACTAAGGCTCAATTATTATTATCCATCGCTTTAGCTAACGGTGTCACCGAAAAGTCAGATATCATCAGTTTATTCCCATAAACGTATAAAAAAAATAAACACAATTTATAATTATGATAAATTTCTGAAATTTTTATCATTGTTATACTAAGGTTATTTTTTTTATATTAAAACGTTTTTCATTTTTTGTTCACCATCAATATTTGAAAAATTTCATGATACTCAATTATGATCTAATATTATTTCAATCGCTGCTGGAAAGCAAGATAATATACATTACAATCATTAATAATTATTTTAAATTTTTTAAATCTGCATTGAAATATGCAGATATTTAAAGCTGATGGGAGTAAGAATAAATCATTCCCAGTCACATCTCTAACCTGTCATTATTCAATTTTAGTTCGTTCTCAAGAGAAATAATACCCACACATTTAACCTTTGAAGGTTATCACAATACCCGAAAGGAATATCAATCTATTCCTTTACATTTTATTTATTTTTAATCATATATAATATTTAATAATTGTTGATAAAACTATGAATAGAAATAAATATGTAACGAAGTTTAAACTATCTGTGCTGTTGATTTTTAATTTATATAAAATAGAAAATATATTAGTCAATGAAGAATACATTTAAATGAATGTTAGTTTTATTTATTAATTAGATTCATTCAAGGTAGAATTATTTAGTATATTAAACTATATTAATAATTGTACAATTAATTTTTGAAAAAATCGACAATACCTTTACCAATTCTCTCTGAAGCTTTGACTAATTGGTCGTCATCGTTAGCGTAGGCAATAGTAACCCTTAAGAAGTCACAATGATCTTTTGAATATTCTTTGTCCAATGCCATCTTGTAACCTAAAACAATCTTAATTTTATTTGAAAGTAATTTCTTATTTAATTCATCCATAATAGTAATGACATCTTTATTCTTACATTTTTCAATGTCTTGATAAATAATTTTGATATCCACAAACATACCAGCCGATGGTTCTAAGATACGCATATAACCCTTTTTAAAGGCTTCCGTCTCTCTCAAAGCAGTCACCAAAATGTTTCTTCTATGAGTGTAAATACTTGCTAAACTCATAACCCACTTGAACCAACCTTCTAAAGAGGCTTTTTTGAAATCTCCACCAAATTTTTCTAAATATGGTTGGGAAAACTTATCAACTGTAGCTAATACTATAGCTTGGGAAGTACCACTAGGGGATCTACTAGATACATCAGCAAAATCAACAAACTTTTGGATCAAGAATGAGTTACCGACAATAAAACTTAATCTTAAACCAGGCGCAAAAAGTTTCGAGAAAGTCTCTAATCTGATAACACGACCATCAGTATCCAGAGTCAAGAAAGATTTAACCAAATACTCATCTAGGTAAGTGTCCACTGTAAGGTTTTTATCATCAACATATGGGTTACTGTATGGATCTTTTGGATTATACTTTGGAAACAATAAGTAACCATAAGGATCATCTTCCAAGATAATAATATCATGCTTTTGACAAATTTCATATATTTTAGCACGTTTTTCCATAGATAAAGTCATACCAGTTGGATTTTGGCCAGTTGGAATTGTATATAGCACACTTGGTTTTTTCTTTTCTTTGAATTCAGAAGTTTCCCAATTATCCAAAAGTTTAGCCATATACTCCACGTCTATCCCTTGCTCTTCTGGGTTTTCACTTAATTGCATTTTTAACGGAATGCAAGATGCACCTGTAGCTTTAGCAACGAAAGCAGCTGGAGTGAAAGTGAATTCCTCCATCAAAACTGATGAGTTTTCATCCAATAGGGTTTCAAAGACCTTAAATGAGGAATCACTGGAACCACTAGCTAGCGTGATATCCCAATTATCATATTTTGGTTTGTTAATTCTTTCAATAATACTCTTTGCGAAATTGATTACTACCGGTGGACCTTTAGATTCCATATATTGGAAACTACGAGCCATTGGGAACTGTTTTGGCTCATATATACTAATGGAGGTACTAGATGATTTAAATTCACCAAATTGGGGTCTATCAACCAAATTAAAATCGATACTATTAACAGGGAATAGTTTTGGGTTAGGCATACCTCCTGCCAGCTCAATTAAATCATCAGTTTCTTCATCTAAATCATCCCAAAAAGGGATCAACTTTCTTAAGGCTGCCCTTCTTGATAATTTAGAGGAATATTTAGATTCTAATTCTTCATTAGAAATATGTTTTATCATATTGACTATTACTGTTGTTAACCTTCTTATGAAATATTAATTGACAAGGTGAATACAACTTGTGAAACAGTAACAACACAAAATCAAATTAGCAAACCAATTGAAAAATAAAATGATATATTAAAATTAACAAAATAATAAGTTCCATAAGTAAAGAATTGAAATATGAATTTAATGTAAACTCAAATAAGATGAGTGAAGTTCATTACGAAATGAATCATAAAATATTTCTAATATATATGAGTCTTTAGTTTCATCACTATACTTAATTTTCGCAGAGAGCTAAGGTATTTGAAAAATTTGAGAATTTATATTGATTACTAATATATACAACAGGGTAGGTTTATTAGAATTTTAAAAGTAGATTGCTCAATTTTTGTAATGATTTTGGTCAATTTGTTTGTTTAGTTCATGTGCCTTCTCGAATATAAGAAATATCAATCATTTTAGTATCTGACGAATTAATTATTTAAAACAAATCAATAAAGCCTACAGGAATTTTGAAAGCATGCGAATAAGTATCAACATCTTTCTTTTAATTGATATATTCTAAATTTTAATTCATCAGAAAAGATCATTATTTATACATTCAATTTTGTATTTATTGTAATCTACAATATATTATTATATATACCTTTATTTAGTATGAAGTGCAGCTATCAATTTGATGAATGAAATTGTGGGTATGGGACTGTGAACTTCTCAGAAATAAGTATTTAATTTACTAACCATTTAACCAAAATAATCAGTTTATGGTATAGAGAGCCGTATTGTGAAATACATAAAACTAATTTTCAAAGTAAGGAATTATCAGTCCATTTATTTATTTTACAGAAAATTTTTTTTTTCTTGTTAATCAAACACTTTACCTTCAATTCTATTGACTTCGTCAACGGTTCTGTTGACATACTTGGTAATTATCTTATCAACTTCATTGACTAATTCATCCTTCTTCTTGGCATCGATCCATGATCCATTAATACTGTTCTTAGCAATTTGACCCCATGTGAAAAAACCCCATTGTGGGTATTCTTTTGATAGTTGATTGAAGTTATCTAAAATATAACCACCGAAGTATGCTGGATCATCGGAATTGATAGAAAATGGCACACCGTAATCTAACAATTTTTGCAATGGTAAATCAGCTGTCTTTTCAACGACTTGTAATTTAACATTTGATAATGGACAGACACTCAACATGACTTTTTCTTCAGCTAATCTTTCTAATAGTTTATCGTCATCAGCAGCTCTGATACCGTGGTCAATTCTTTCAACCTTCAATAGATCTAAGGAGTCAGAAACAAAGGAGGCTGGTCCTTCTTCACCTGCATGTGCGGTTAATTTCAAGTCTGCATTCAATTTCTTAGCTTGCTCATAACATTCAACGAATAGACTTGGTGGGAAGTCCCTTTCACTTGAGTCTAAACCTAAACCTGAGATGGTACCGTCCTTAATGTATTTTTTAGCAGAGTCAATTGTCTTTGAACAGTCTTCTGGGGTGGTGTGTCTCAATAGACACATGACCAATTTACTGGTGATTCCAAATTTCTTTTCAGCTTCCTTACAAGCTCTAGTGATACCACTAACAACAGTCACAATGGACACTTCTCTTGAAGTATGGGTTTGTGGGTCAAAAAAGATTTCTGCATGGACAACACCATCTTTATGAACCCTCTTGAAATAAGCTAGAGTCAATTCATAAAAATCCTCTTCTGTGACAATTACATTAGCACCGGTGTAGTATAAATCCAAAAATTCTTGAAGATTTTTGAAATTATACAGAGCTTTCAAATCCTTGACGGTGGTTGGGAAACCTTCTGGTAATTGGATATTATTCCTGTTGGCAAACTTGAATAATTGCTCTGGTTCCAAAGTACCTTCAATATGCAAATGATGTTCACACTTTGGTAGTTCTCTTAAAAATTGACTTGGCACACCCATCGCTTTAAATCTAGTGTATTCGATAATTGTTTTTCCCTGTACCGAAGATCCCTTATCTTACAAGAAAACCTTTCAATTTCAAAACCAAATTCAAAATTCAGGAAAATACACTCTTTTAATTAGAACAGAACTGTAAACTTCATACACCCAATATAAGATTCATATATAACAATTGTTATCAGTTCAACATCGAATATTTTTCACAACAAGATATAGCTCATTGCACAATTTTTCGAAATTTCTAAAAAATATTTCGATTTTTCGACGAGTTTCGTCATTCTCAATTGAGAGAAAACCGCGTACAAGAATGGTTTGTTCAAAAAGAAAAAAAAAAAAAAGAAACTCCTTTGAAACAAAACCATCAACATCACCATCGATCGACTGATTGAATACAATGACAAGCTTGAGTTTGCTAGTCTTTTGGGAATTGTATCTACTGGGTTTGTGATTCAATATCAAGGGTCTTAGCTTACTAGTGGATCAGTGACTAGGGACTAGGGACTAGGGAGCAGGGAGCAGGGGAAGATTCGAAGTTTGTTTGAAAATGGTTATTAAGAATAAATCGAAGTTGCCGAGTTTAAACAGTAACATCAGTTGCTCTCTCTTGAATTTTGAATTTTGATCACTATACGGTCAGAGTTGTACAAAGAGAAACGTTACAAATCGTGTAACTGACATATACTATATCTATTTTATTTTATCTGAATATTGTGAAAAAACATGAAGTTTGATTTGGATAACCAAGTGGTTTTGATTACAGGTGGTTCACAGGGCCTAGGTAAACAGTTTGCCGCAAAATATTACAGTACTGCTAACAACTCGACGATTGTGATAGTAAGCAGGTCCGAGAAGAAACTTGTTAATGCTATTGGTGAGATAGTTGGTGATGAAGATATTAATGGTGATCAGTTCTTGTTGAGCAGACTGAATGTTGACACAAAGAGTGTTTCAGAGAACAAAAACAGACTTTTCTATTACCCTTGTAATTTATCAAACTATGAGCAAGTGGCAAGTCTATTTGAAACTTTGAGAGATGTTGGTTTGAACCCAACACAGGCATTGTCATGTGCTGGTGGTTCTGTCCCCAAATTATTTAAAGATCTGACCCCAACTGAATTAGAAAACGGTGTCACAATGAACTATTCTACAGTATTAAACCTTTCACATAACATCATCAAGAATCACAGCAATTGTCATTTGATACTATTTTCAAGTGTCACTGCTTTTTTCCCCTTCATCGGTTATAGTCAATACCAACCTTTAAAAGAGAGTATCAAAGCATTGGCAGGCATCTTAAGACAAGAGAACCCCAATCAAAGAATATCTGTAGTATATCCAGGGAACTTTCAAAGTGAAGGTTATGAGCAAGAGAACTTAACAAAACCGGAAGTCACTAAATTGATTGAGGGTCCATCGGATGCTATAACATGCGAAGAATGTTGTGATAAAATCATATGGTGGCTACAAAAGGGTTACGATGATATAAATACAGACTTCATTGGCTGGTTCTTGATGGCACTAGATATGGGCTTAAATAAACACGACAACAGTTCTCCATTTTGGATCGTGCAACTAATATTGGGCTCATTATTAAACTTGCTGATTGTACCAATTTACATGATTATTGTTCGTTACCAGATCAGCTCCTATTACAAATCTAGAAAACTCGAATAGCCAATTCCACGTTTATTATCTTTGATTCCTTTCGCAACATATATAAACAGAAAATTATTAGATATACAGAATAATGTGGACATTGAATTACAAATTATTTGGTATTTTATTGTTAATTAGTATGTAGCATATCATTTCACATCAATAAATTTATGACTTCCGAACCTTTTAATAATTACAGACACTATTTTCTTACATACATCTCTTACGGAGACTCATCGCCTAACCATCACCGAAAATTTTTTACCACTGAAAATACTTCTTGTTAAATTTTAGAAAGAAATGAGATGAGATGAGATGAGATGAGATGAGATGGGTTAAGGTTCTATTTGGTTTTAGTAAACTTTGTTTTTCTTATTATTTAGTTATTTTGATACATAACTGTTACTAGCACAACTGGGAGTGATCACTCTACCTATATAAATACAGTTGCTATTGTAAGCTCCAAGGAATTTGGCACAAACTATTGAAATCAATATACTTTGGATATTATTTTCCCAACCAGATAGATAAATAAAAATTATAACGTATAATTGAACAATGTCTGGTATTTACACTTGTAATTCATGTAATTTACAGTTCCCAACTGGTAATGACCAAAGAGATCATATGAAATCAGACTGGCATCGTTACAACTTAAAGAGAAGAGTTGCCAATCTACCACCTATCTCTGAAGATGTATTTAGTGCCAAACTGAATGAAAGTGCTAAAATTAATGAAAATGCCAAACAACTATCTAAGAAAGAGCAAAGAAGAAAAGAAAAAGAAGCTTTATTAGAAAAAAAGAGGGAACTTTTGGAAATCGCCAGACAAAGGATGTTACAACAACAAGCACAAGAACAAGGTGCTGCTACTACTCAAACAGAGTTAACTCCTGTTGCTGATACAGTAACTGATAACTTGACTGCTGAAGTAGAGAAGGTAGCAATTACTGAAAATTCTAGATTGGAATCTGAAAATGTGGAAATTGAGGAAGAAACAGAGACTCAATTAACCGAAGAACAACTAGCTGAAGTTCTCATGGCTGAAAAATTAAAGAATAAAATAGATATTCCATTAGAGCAATGTTTATTTTGTACAAATAACAAAACATTCAAATCTTTTGAGCTTAATTTGATTCATATGTTTCAAAACCATGGTTTCTTTATACCAGAACAAAAATACTTGGTGGACTCACAAGGGTTAGTCAAATATATGTCAGAAAAAATCGGTCTAGGTAACGTTTGTATTGTCTGTAACTATCAAGGGTCTTCTTTGAATGCTGTCAGATCTCATATGTTGGCCAAAAGACATTGTAAAGTTCCCTATGAAACTAATAACGAAAAACTGGAGATATCGGAATTCTATAATTTTGAAAGTTCGTATTCCAATGTTGGAGATGCCCAAACTAATGACGAAGATTGGGAGGATGTTGAAGGAAGTGACGAAGAAATTGACGAAAACGAAGAGTTAGCAGAAGACGAAGAAGGAACAACTGAAGTTCTATATCATGATGGTATCGAATTACATCTGCCATCCGGCATCAAAGTTGGTAACCGTTCTCTTCAACGTTACTATAGACAAAATTTGAGACCAGAAAAAATATTAACCGAAGGCCAAGGTACATTAATTGCTGCAGAAACCAGAAAGAATTTCATTACAGGCGGACTACCAGATAGAGAAACTATCAAAACTCAACAGAGAGCATGGCAATCAGAAGTTAAAGATAAGAAAACACACGATAAGAGAGCAGCCAAATTCATCAACAACCAACCTCACTATAGAGACCAATTGTTACAATGATATCGTATCAATATCTCTGTTTCATATCTATTTAAGATCAATCAAGGTTCTTATTCATACATAACTGATCAAAACCTTTTCTGCATAGTCATATTATTTTTATCTTATTTTCATTACTTCACATCCACTTTCTTTAACCCATTTTTTTTACATAATCTACATATTTTTATATATATTGTAATAGTGTAGTTTGTATATTATCATTTCAATGTTGAACACTAAATATTTTACATTTCCATTAGTTGCACATATTTAAGTTAATGGTTCCTATAAATTCAATCCAGTTTACTTTAATAGTGGGATGCTCGTTTCGCAGTTCGCGATGCCTCCAAGCACCAAAATACACTCAATAAAGATTTGAAAGAATAAGATGAAATTTAAAGATCTGAATTGATATTTCAGAATTATATGTTTCGAAGTCCTTATCTTGTAATTAACAAATTTACAATTAGATTAACTTTGAAACCTTTATACAATTAGAGGACTACCACAAATAATTATGTTTATTTCATTGCAAATAGTGGCGTTGCAATTGATTGTGATCGGTATATTTTGTGCTGGGTTCTTCCCTTCAAAGAATGTATTGAAAGGCTATGGTAAATTCAATTTTGATACAGAATTGCAACAGAACAGTAAACCTGTATTTGACAAGTTGGTTTTAGTAGTTATTGACGCTTTGAGAAGCGACTTTTTATACGAGAAAGGGAACTCAAATTTTAATTTTGTCCATCAAGTATTGAATTCTGGTGAAGCTTGGGGTTTCACTGCATATTCAAATCCTCCAACAGTAACGCTACCTAGGTTAAAAGGTATTACCACGGGATCAACACCTAACTTCTTAGATGCAATCTTAAATGTTGCTGAAGATGATAGTTCTTCCAATTTAAGGGATCAAGATTCTTGGCCAATGCAATTTCACAACAACAACAAAAATATTAGGTTTTTTGGTGATGATACATGGTTAAAATTATTTCCACTGGATATATTTTCAGAATATGAAGGAACAAATTCATTTTTTGTTAGTGATTTCGAACAAGTAGACTTAAATGTCACTAGACACTTAGACAAACAGTTTAAAGAAAAAAATGAATGGGATGTATTGATTTTGCATTATTTAGGTTTAGACCATATTGGTCATAAAGGTGGTGCCAATTCCAAGTTTATGAAAGGGAAACATGAAGAAATGGATTCAATTATTGAAAGAATTTACAAGGTCATGGGCGATTCTGATGATACTTTAATTTGTATAATGGGTGATCATGGTATGAATAATGGTGGAAATCATGGGGGTTCATCTTCAGGAGAAACCTCAGCTGGATTGACTATGTTATCGAAAAAGTTTAAAAAATATGAGAAACCAGAAGCCCAAAGAGATGCCACACTACCAATCAAGTCAAGTATGGAATCACAAGATGAAGAGAAAGATTATAAATATTTATCATTCGTTCAACAGGTTGATGTTGTTCCAACATTGTCAGCATTATTTAACCTACCTATACCAATAAACAGCATCGGCGTTTTAATGCCAGAGCTTTTGAGTTTACTGGATCCTCAAACAGTAAGGATTAAATTGAAAGAAAACTTTTACCAATTGACCAAATTGTCCAAGAATTTCGCTGCTTCCAGTGTATATGATAAAGTAGACTTCGACAAAGATAATATAACCGAAATTATAGCAAAAATGAGATCAATACAATCTGATTTAATGAGTAATGCTACAAACTATAATATGAATGCTATTTATTCTTCGATAAGCTTACTAGCATTGCTAACTATGATCATCTGCTATATAGAAAGCGCTGATTTTATCAATAATATATTTCCAATATCTGTCAGCTTAATTTTAGGGATTTCATATTTTGCTAGCAGTTATATTGAAGAAGAGCATCAAATCTGGTGGTGGATACTTACTGGATACTTTTCATACTTAATTATAACAAATCACAATTACAAAAACTATTTTATTCTTGAATTTATTTGCATAAGAATTATTAGGGGGTGGAATAACAGTGGCCAGAAATATAGTTACAATTTTGTTTTATCGAATCTGTTAAAAAATCAATATCCAGCCATTCAATGGTACATCAATGTTATTACCATCTTTTGGTTTATGTTTAAGAGTTCAATGAATAATTTTCCCTCTTTCATGGCTTCATTCCTACTAGCCAATTTGTGTATAACTTATAAAGTTTGTTGGGCAGTTGTCAATCAAGAGTATGTACCACCTCCGTTAAAGCATTTTGCATATGTTATATCGGCACACTTAATGAGCGGTGAAACCGTTTCACCAAATCAACTATTTGAATTATCGTTAATACCGGTAGCAAGATTATTCTTCTATTGTGTCGTTATATTAATTGTTTGTAGACTATTAATTGCCAAATTCTATAGAAAAGCAATGACTGACACCATAACAGATATTAAAAAAATCATTACATTTTTACTAATATTTCAAAGTTCTTCAAGTAATATTGGTCTATTTTTAATTTTTGAGATATTGGAATTATGTCTAAATAAAACATTTGATAAGATGAACCCAACTAATTCCAGAAAAAGAACAATGATTTCTCTACTAATGCAGTATTTCAGTTTCTATCAATTTGGAAACACTAATTCAATAGCCACTATTGATTTAACAAATGCATATAATGGAGTCTCAGAGGACTACAACATTTATTTTGTTGGATGGATGATGTCAATATCAAATTTTGCACCTGCCATATATTGGACCATGTTTGCATGGAATGTTATTGATACCAAAACTAAATGGAAAGAATTCATTGCACGTAAAAGGACAGTAATATTATTCAACTGCATAACAGGACTATTCCTATTTACTACATGCACAATACTAAGGTATCACCTTTTCATTTGGAGTGTATTTTCTCCAAAAATCTGTTACTATGTCATGTGGAACATTTTCATGAACATAATAATCGGTTGGTTCCTAGAGGCGTCTGTAATTTCCATTCTGTAAAAAAAAACACATAAACTAACTCATAGACACATTTAATAAATTAAAACATAGATAATAATTAACTTAATAACACCCTAAACTTATTAGACAGACATACTCTTGGCACAAATTGAAAGAAACCTCTTCCGAGTGGTTAAAGCTTAACATTCTGATTATGGCACGTGATTATATATTTTAAGACCATTTTTTGAAATTCTATGCCTTTTTCAAAACTTTAAAGCTCCATCAGTTCTAAATGCTGTTATATACAGAATTCCATGAAGTGTTTTCTCTGGTGATGAAAGATTATGATTGTTTAATTGTTGCTAAATGATTCGTTGACACATATAATAAATTACAACGTATTATAATATATTGAATATAGGGTACATATAAGAAGCATCACTGTATTATATACATATATATCGTACGTCGACAATAAATGCAAAGGTGATAATTATGATTTTGAATATAGCTAAAAGGTTTTTTTCAAGAGGTAGTATTTTGTTACAAGAATCTCAAAACACAGTTCTGAAGTCAGCATGCAAAGTGGGAACACCTTTGAAAGTCAATGTCTTGAAAAGTGGTAAAGATCCAGTTGCAAAAGAAGATACAGAGTACCCAGAATGGCTGTGGACAGTACTTGATAAGAATGCTCAATTGGAGAGATTGAAAGCCGATCCTATCCAATTAAGAAGGAAAGAATTGAGAAGAAAGAATAGAGCCAACATCAAGCAGAATAACTTCTTAAAGCAAATATAATATTCCTTTATTTCCCTATTGATATAACATGGTAGAGCAATAGAGTACCAACATATACATACATATAAGTAGAGCCTGTAAATATAAATTTATATCATTTAAGACGAACTTGTTTTTTTCAAGATTTCAATAAATTTTAGTTTTGTAAGAAGAGATGAAACATTGAAGACCAATGTTCAATAAAACCCTAAGTTCAGTTAGATGTCAAAGATCTAAACATCTGTAATTCATTGACTTAAACAATGAGGATGATATTACAACCTACGAATAATTTATGACCGTATACTTTTTTTTGAAAGCCAACCAGGTCCGTTAGAAATCGAGTAATTACTACAGATATATTGGACCAGAATAATAGAGAAGAAGAACATCTGTACAACAGCTATTATGGTTTCTCCAAGTTCTCATCCAATTTTTAAGAGACCATTTGTGGCTATTTCTGCGATTAGAAGATTATGTGCTTCTTCTGAAGATGGTACTAGGATAATATTGTTTGAGCCAGATACAATTAGATATGGTTTCACAAATGCTGACGCTAATACATACAAGATATTATCAGTTAAACCCTCCATTCCCGGAGTAGTGAATATGGTTACTAATTCTAATGGTGATTATGTCTGTATTTACAATGATAATGAAGTGAGAGTCATTGAAGTCCCTTGGAACTTATGGGGAGGAGACGAAGATGAATCAATTCCTATATCGAAGATAATGCAGATTCGCTCTTATGACTTAAGTTCTTTTAATAGCCATATAAAAAAAATATTATTTAATCCATTGGGTTCAACAAATCCTTGTCTAGTTGTTTTGTTTGAAAACAGTAACATTTGTTCTATCGATATTAAGAATGTTCTAAATGCCGGTGATATCCCATCATCTTGTATGACCAATTTTCCTAATAAAGGTGTCATGAGTTTAACAAATCGTATTAACGATATTGTCGATATTACTTTTGGTGCTGATAAATTGTCGTTGTATGCTATTACAGATACTGATGTGTTTATGTTTTATCCATTTTTAATCCCAACAATATCGATTACAAAAGAGGAAGTAGATCTATTAGTAGAAAAATCTATTATTTTATTTGAAAATTTAAAAGATGATTCAGAGGAAGAAGTAAGAAGAAATGTAATAAAACAACTTCAGTTTACATCAAAGTTACGTAACGAAATTGCATCCCAAATTATGACAATTAAAAATTATAGAAAAAATATGACATTTGACATCAATATGACTGCTGATAACTGTAATGTAAAGGCACAAGGAAACTTTTCTATCAATCCATACTCAGAAGAACTGTATAGCACATCAGCAATTGGGATGTGCTCTTTCCTAATTGGGTCAGGTAATGAACTTAATGCCATGGCATTTGATGATGGTACAGTGATTATCTTGTTTAAAGATATGGAATCTTCAATGTCTTGGAACTCTGATGATTATACGTTTAATAACTCTTTTATTTTAATTGAAAAAATGAAGTTCCCTACAAATGAACTTAGATCAATTGCTCCAATATCAACAGAGATTGGTAAATTTGCTTTACTCGGAGAAAATTCTGCCACAATTATAGATACCACAAAATGGTCTAATGTTCTTTCTGACTGTATTAAGGAAAACGATATAAGGCCTCTATCACAACTAACTATCCAAAGTGAAATTGACAAAATCAATACAAATGAGAGTGTAGATTCTTGTTTTATCTGGCGTGAAGTTGATAGCAAAGCTTTAGTAGTATTCTCACAGAACTCTATTACTGTGGCAGATATTGTTAATAACAGCGACAACTTTGAGGAAACTGAAAATAAAGAACCTCAGGAGAAACCCAATAAATTAAAGAAATTACAATTCAAAGATTACAGTCAACCCATGGAAGAAATTAATGAAAACATCCAAAAGTACATTGATTCATGCAAAATACCTTTTAGCAAAGTGATACCAGCTTCTATAAGACAAAAAGAATTTAATAACAATGAGAACGAAGACCAATTAAAAATTATTACCGAATTATCACAAGAGATTGGTTCAAATATTGTTCTTGGTGAGACAGTAGCGCTTATGATTTATAACAGATTACGTGAACAACAAGATAGATTTGCGGAACAACTGATGCATACAAATAAAGAAATTTTACATAACAAATCCATTAAAGAGAAACATGAAAGTCAAACCGATCGTTTAAAAAAATACAATGCCCGTAATGACAACATAAATAGAAGACTGAACAATTTGAATAAAAAGGTAGAAGCAATCACTTCTACCGAGAAGTACAAGAATTCTCCTATTTCTGATAAAGAAAAGGAATTCTTTAAGGAAATTAAAAAACAAGTCATGCTATTTAACGATGCGGTTCATAAGCATCATGAACAACAAGAAGCAATCAAACATTTGCAAAAGGAATTAAAAACTATTGCAGACAACAAGGGCCTTTTGGGCGATGTCAAATCCAATAAAGAAGAAGATGAATGGAATGAATTATGTGAACTGTTGAAGAAAGATGCTAAGATGATTGAGCATTGTAAATCAGAGATGACCTCTATAACTGACATTTTATAATATAGATAATAAATAATTTGTATCTACTAATTCGCCACAAATAAAACTTAAACTATGGTACTTTACTTAAAATATTTGTTAACAAAATGGATAAAACTTCTTATTGTTATCTCATAGGCAAGGATGAATAAATTCACTCTTGTACAGCCCCCACAAAACTTCACCAAGGGTATTTTAAATTATTTCCTATTTCTATGCAATTAGATGTAAAGGCAACTAAATATTTTTACAATATTAAACATCTCATTATTACATTAATGATTACATTGTACCTAATGAACCCACTATAGAGAGATATCATCGTTGTGACCATTTTGTATGCCCGATGTTTAACTGACACCTCTCACTCACAGACTGGATCTTGTTAACACATCGTATCACGTGACATAACTGCGGTCAAAATTTCAGTTGAAGATTTCACGATGCCACAGTTTACTATATCACTCAAAGGTACAGAATTAAGCTATGATTCATCGAATAATTGATGAAACTTGTAATGATTAGTGTATATTTCTTTAATCTTATATAAAAGATGATTTATATTTCTTATAAAACATTAAAATTCTTGTGGACTTTTGATAACGTAGTTTACATACCAATATTTTGTTTGAATCCAATTGGAATATTCTATAAACTTTCAAACACTGAGACAATCTAATCTTGAAACTCATTACCCACGTAGTTAGTCGACAATTGATGTCCCTGCGTGCAATTAGAACTTTCAAGAAAATGTCTGACTCAAAATTAAATTTTATACCTAATCAATATTTTACTCAAAACAGTTCAAAAGATGTTTGGACATTAACAAACGAAACCGCTGCTCAGGCCAGCACCAATTCTAAAAATAAAGATAGGGGGTTAGTTAATCTGGGACAAGGCTTCTTCTCATACTCACCACCACGATTTGCTATTGAGGCTCTACAAAAAGCTGTTGAAACACCTTTGGTTAATCAATATTCTCCAACAAGAGGTAGACCTACTTTAATAAAGTCATTAATCGATTTATATTCTCCATTGTACAATCAAACTTTAAAGCCAGAAAATGTATTGATCACAACTGGTGCCAATGAAGGTATTTTATCTTGCTTAATGGGGATACTGAATGCTGGTGATGAAGTTATTGTATTTGAACCATTTTTTGACCAATATATCTCCAATATCGAATTGTGTGGTGGAAAAGTTGTGTATGTTCCAATTAATCCACCAAAAGATTTAGACAAAAGAGTCACCAAAGGTACTGAATGGACAATTGATTTTGATCAATTTGAAAGTGCCATCACTGATAATACAAAAGCCATAATACTTAATACTCCACATAATCCTATTGGTAAAGTGTTTACTCGTGAAGAATTAAAAAAAATTGGTGACATATGTGTCAAACATAATGTTATTATAATATCTGACGAAGTGTATGACAATTTATATTTTGTAAATGAATTTACAAGAATTGCTACTTTATCACCAGAAATTGGCCAACTAACTCTAACAGTTGGCTCTGCTGGTAAAACCTTTGCAGCAACAGGCTGGAGAATTGGTTGGGTTATTTCTCTAAACCCTCAACTATTAAATTTTGCTTCCAAGGCACACACAAGAATTTGTTTCGCATCACCTTCTCCTATACAAGAAGCTTGTGCAGATTCAATTAATATTGCATTGAAGAACGATTACTTCAAGAAAATGAGAAATGAGTATGTTAGAAAGTATCAAATTTTTACAAGTGTATTCGACGAATTGGGATTACCATATACTGAAGCGGGAGGTTCTTATTTCTTACTTGTTGATTTCTCTAAAGTTAAAATACCAGAAGATTATAAATTTCCAGATGAGATTATTAACAAAGGTAAAGATTTCCGTATCTCAAATTGGTTAATCAATGAATTAGGTGTTGTAGCAATTCCTCCTACTGAATTTTATATTAAAGAGCATGAAAAAGCAGCTGAAAATCTATTGAGGTTTGCAGTGTGTAAAGATGACGAATATCTGGAAAAGGCAGTAGAAAGATTAAGATTATTGAAGCAATTCTTATGAAAATAATAAGTAAAACGTTCGAATATGTGTTATGCTAATATGTAAATATTCAAAATGATTAGAACAAATAAAACCATGCTAATTTTTTACAATACTTAAAATATTTCGAAATTTCCCTAATGGATGAATATATAAAACATATATATATATACATATATAAACTTGTTTATGAACATCTTTTCGTATGTGAGGTTAATTTAACATCACTGTCAAAACTTTTTAAACATTTTGGGCATTTGTATTGTTTTCGGTGAGTTCTAATATGTTTGGTTAAATTTGATGAAGAGTTGAATTTTTTTGCACAAATATTACATGATAATGGTTTCTCACCAGTGTGAATTCTAAAATGCACTTTCATGGAACTAGCACTTGAAAAAGATTTTTTACAAATATGACACGTAAATGGCTTTTCCCCAGTATGTACTCTTTCATGCTGCACTAACGTCTCTTGATTCGAAAATTTCTTACCACATTTGTCACAAATGTAAGGTTTATGTCTGCTATGAACTTTAATATGTCTTAATATCTTTTGTCTTTGAGTAAATTTACGATCGCAATTATCCCACTGGCAAAAATATTGGGATTGCTTCGAAGGTATGTGATTTTCTTCGATGTGATTATTGAGAAGCTCTTCATTTTCAAATGTGTCATTACATCCGTTCCATTTACACTCTAAAACTTTAACTTCAGAACTATTATCGATACCGGGACTAATACTTTCTTCTTTAATATGACTTGAATTTTCGAAATTTGGAATAGGTTTCTTGTTGATGTCACTTTTATTATCATACAGATTAATAAATTTCATATCAAAATTAATTCCATGTTTTCTATTAATATGACTCAACAACGAACATATGTCTTCCCCTTCAAATTCACAATTTTCCCAATTACAGACAGCACCTTCAATATTAAGGGAGATATTTTCATGATCTTCTTTTGAAACATGGTCATATATCAAATGTTTCTGCAAATCAACCAAATTTGAAAAGTCAATCTTACAGTTGTTCCATTGACATTCAATGGAAGAGTCTTTAGAGTCAACTTGACTATTAAATGTCCAATTGAAGTCTATTGTATTAAATATATTTTCAGATTTAACAGAGGTATCATTAAGACCAATCGAATTACCATTCGAATTAATAGCAGAATCAGAATTATGGGTATGATGATGGAAAACGGTAGGGTTTGGTGTCGAAGTCATCTGTGTATCGTGCTTTAATCTTTCATAACTTAGTTGATCAAGTTTAGAAGAGTTTAAAGATGGTAAGTAATTGTTTTTGATTGTATCTGATTTCCAGTCTAAAATTGGATCCATTTTCCCTTTTTCTAAATTATCTTTGTTTTTTATAGAAGGATGAGTGTGCAAATTAACAAAGTGATGGTGATGTTCATGGTGATTGGAGTGATAATGATTTTGTATTTCTTCTTTTGAATGTGTATGCAATCCATGGTTATTTTCCAATTTATGGATAGAGTGTTTTGTAAATGGTAAACTATAAATTGAAGATATGTCACATAGATCTTGCAAGATTTGTAGGTCAGATTCAGTATTTATAATATGGTCATGGCATTTTTTTTCATGCAATATATCCTCGTTAGGGGTATTGAAGATATTATTAACTGAACGATTTTCTAATTTAATTGTATCCTCATGGATATTCGTATTTTGGGTATCATTATTTTTAAATGAGCATTCTGTTTCACATGTAAGGTTACATGTAAGATCGGGTATTTTAATGTTTTCTAATAATGCCTGCTTATGTTTTTCTGTAAGGTTAAAATCCTTGGATAGATTTGAATCGAGGAATCTATTGGACCTATCATAATTTGTAAAATTTTGTAAATCAGTGTAAATGTCCAAGTTTAAGTTATTTATGTCCAATAAGTTTAAGTTATTTATGTCTAATGAGTTTTCTTTTTTAACTAAATTAGAGTTCAAACTTTCAGTAGTTTGAATTGCTAAGTTTTTGGCTAGATAATTTGACTTATTTCCATTTTCCTTCAATTCTTTGTGTTCAAGATCGCAGCATACTTCGAGTACTTTTGGATCACAATCACCACAATTATTTTGAGTTTTATTATCATCTGGTTTAATATCCTCGATTTTCCTTTTCTTATTCGGCAGCATAACTAATTGATCATTAAAGAATTGGGATGCCCAACTTTGGTTGGCATTAGTATTGTTTGCAGCATTAATTTGATTAAACTGCGTGTCGTGATTAATAAATTCAAAATGCTTACAGTCAATGAAATTTTTATTGGAACTACATTCTGGGATTAACTCATCAAGACCAAAGCTGGATTGTTCTGTATTTATAACATACTCTGCACCGAAATTCTCATTATTCTTACTATTTTCATTAAAATTACCTAAGTCACCATTTGTTTCATTCTTTGTATGATGAATATGACCATGAATATAGGTCAAGTTATTTAATTTATGGATATGCCCATGTAGCAAACTATCTCCTGGCATCTTAATAAATTCACACTAGTATATATATCCTCTTGGTAAAATTTCTGAATAGTAGATTCAAACAGATGCTACATTAATTTTATCGAACGAGTTATATTATCTTTCAATAGAGAGATTAGTAATATGTTAAAATACTTTTCAACTATGTTCTATTAACTGGTGATACCTTTAAGGTTTTAAATGATCTATTAGTAATAATGAATACATAATACTTCATTGTATGATGAATCTTTGAACACTTCTATAAATATGAATGAAATTTAGATAACTAATGATAACGAAACTTATGTTAGTAGCAACATTCTTATTTCTTACAAATTCCATCGAAAAGTATCTTCAAGGTCGTACGAAACAAACCTAGGGGTTTATGCAAGCCCTATATTACCATATATTAAACCCTAATATACAAGTCACATGATCGGCGATTCTCAGAATGTGGTATTCGAATTACGAAGTCGATAACTTATAAATATACTCAAGAAGATATATTAAAAAGGTTATTACATTCAATATATATATATATATATATATATATATATACGTTTGTGTACGTCGGTGTAGTTACTCTTGTAAGCAGTTGTTTTAGAGGGATTGCATTCCTCGTTAACTAAGACCCTTCTAATGGTACAAAAATGAGTTTTACCAATGTGCCATATATTTCCCTCATCCTTATTTACCACTTTTCCAATATCCAATAGTTAAGTTAAAGACATAAAGTTTTCCTTTTGACTTCATTTAAAAATCCACTTCCAAGTGACACAAACTGTATTAAACAGACATGAAACATGGCTCTTCGAACAACAGAAACGACAACTGGTGACGTAAAATGTACTCCCATAAGCGTTCCTCTTCCTGTGTGAAAAATAGAGAGAGTCACCGGATTGGAACGTTCTTGTTTCTTTTTTTCCTTCTGTGGGTTCGGAAGCAAGTATTGAGACAAACGCTGCACAGAGGAGCTGTCTGGCACACTGCGTTTCTTTTTTTTCTTCAGGCCGAAATCGCTGAAAAAATTGAAAAATTGAAAAATTAAAGATACTTCCTAATTAGGAAAGTAGTAAATAATCGTTGTTTTCCAAGCATATAATAAGAAAATATAAACAACATACTGAAAAAAAAAGAGAACACATTTGGTTTAGATCAGTTACCTTATTTCGATGTGTAGCAAATTTGTTTGATTGGAATTATACTTCATTAGACTTGGATCAGATGCTCTTGTAACGGTTTAATTGATTGTATCATTTACTATTAAGTTTGTTATATGTTACTATATATAATATATATATTTGAAACCTGTTTAAAAATATCTTTCAAATCATCTTCACTGATACATATTCAATTATATACTCAACTCTGAGAATTTATTAAAGTTAGAAATATCTATTTAGTTGTTTAAAGGAAGCATATCTATTTAGCTGTTCAAAGAAAGTATATCAATTTAGTTACCAACCATTTTTATGTTAAAATTTCTCACTACCACAAGTTCCTAATCCTTTTAACTATCACAACTTCATACTAATACAGATACAAACAGAAATAAGAACAATTTTAAATTCTGGAGGCAAAGTTAGCAATGAATTCACGATATACATTTAGATGTTCTATCTCGTTGTTTAGTTCACTTTTATCAATCTCACTGGGTGCAGTCTCCATATCATTGACTAAAAAATATACTTCAAATAAATGTGTGCTGATTATCATATCATGTTCTTCTATACTCTATGGTCTAATGTGCATACTGAATGTTTTTGCAAAAACATTCAATTATAAAAGTTTTCAAAAATATGACCGATTAACTCTGACATTTTTTTCCCTGTTGCATTTGTTGACTTTAGGGTCATCAGTACAATTTTTTAATAATACGCTGAAAAATATTATAACAAACGATGAACATTATAATTCTAATTCGTTAGAAAAACATCTATACATAAGTTTTTGTATTCTATTAATGTTTTCCTTGTATATGAATGGTCTGTCATTAGGTAACCATATATTTGATGAATTTTCTGATACAACATACAACGATGAAGAAATTAACGAATCAGAGGATATTGAAAAGGAAAATAAGTTTATTAACTTACAAGATATTTTAAAACCATCAATACCATTGAAAATTTCATCACAGACATTGACGCCTGATATGGATTTCGTTAACTTCCAAACTGGACGGCATGACGATGATAATAATAATGAACTGCATATTAATACGTTTAATCCTAATAATCATGCCATTTTGCCACCACTTTCACAGGGAAATGTAATGGGAACTACAACAAATACAAGAGAATCATCTGGAAATTTGTCTTATCCTACTGTTATAAAAAATAAAATAAGCATAACACATTTAAATGTCCAAAAACATTTAAATGAGTTAGTACGTCCAGAACCAGACTCTAACAATTCTAATGAAACTTCGAAGGATCAAATATCAAATATAATTAGTTTGAAGAATTTTAATATTATTTCAAAACTTAAAAAACAGAAAATAAAACAAAATGAATTGTTAGCTAAAATTAATTCTATTGAAAAGGATGAAAATGGTTCAAAAACTAATATGAATATTAAATACATTTCTAAATTATCAAACTTATCAGGTTTGTGCGTAGGTCAAAAAAGTTCTATCATTGGAAGCAACTCTTCAAATATTTTGAATTATCAAAATGAAAAGCATAAGAATTCAGAGGCTGATAGTTATTTTGATGAAAATAATAGAATGAGTTCATTAATTTTAGAGAATGGTTCTCATGTAAATACACAATTAAAATATAACGAAAATTGTAGCTCATTCGATTACAAGAATAATAAAAATATTGAAGTTGAAAAACAGGCATTGGGAAGAATTAGTAGTGTTTTATTTCCACCAATACTCACACCGTGTGATGCTCCCAGAATACAGCAAGATGGATTTATTGAGGGTCTACTACCAGAAATGTCCGAATCTGATACCGAAGATATAGTAGAAAAGAGCATAAACAATAAATCATATTTGGAGCAAGCTTTAGATAATTTATCCTATAGTGATGACTTATTAGAGGAAAATGATTTACAGAGTATAGCACACGTACCAGAAGTATATGATGATCAATTGCAAGAAATTACTAATACAAAGCAATTTACTACATCAGTGAATGATGTACCTGACCATATTGATATGGAAATGTGGAATAACGAACGTCGAAAACTTATGGAAAGAGCAGATACATTGCAGGCCAATTTATTGCTCCCAGCATTTAATTTTTCTCAAAAAGAATTAACAGAACTTGAAAAAAATAGTTCGAGCTCATCATTATCAAAAAAAGATGAATTCCTTTTCCCAAAATTGTCAAGTAAAGCAAATTTATCTTCAAAACATTTTGACCCAATTGAGACAAACTTTGATACCATTAGCCAGTTGGATGATTATTTAACAGATATAACTAATAAAGATAATATTGACAATAGTCAGATGCTAGCATATGGTTTAAATCAAGAATTCTCATCTTCAAATGTAACTGGCCAGGATTCAAGGGAATTATCAAGAATCAACACAGGACATTCACCGACCAAATCGATAATTTCAATAATTAGTGCTGGAACAGGAATTCATCATAGGCAAAAATCATTCGCCAGCAGTAATTTATTTTCTGGTAATGCCACTCACAATAGAGCTAACTCACAAATGTCTAATTATTTAAATACGCAAAATAATTTTTCCACAATTTTATCACCACCAACTTCCCCAACCAGATCTAATACATTTAAGAGAATTGGTAAAAAACTTTCAATAACTAATTTGTCAGATTCTTTATCCCCAATACGTTCTGTTGATATGAATGCCAGCGAGAGTTTTAAATCTGTATACATTAGCGACGTCAATCGCTCGACAAACATATTATTCGGTAACAAAAAAAGAGGTAAGAGCATTGATTTTACTTATTTACATTCATTACAAAATAGTTCTCCAACAAAACAACAAAACAATATAAATAATCAAAAGAGTTCGATTTTAGGAAACCGTAGAAATAGTGCATTCGCCGACAAAAATCTCAGGACTGTTAGCACATTATTCTATCATCAAGAACATAATAATACCATACCATGTATATCAGAAAACCATAAATCGCATACATTAAAGACAAATTTTAACGGTTTTGATAATCAACCAATGTTCACGCTTAGATCAACATCATCATATTCGAATGATCAAAATTCATCTGCTTCCACTAACGAATATCCAGAAGCATTACAGAGTCAATACGACCAAGAAAAGTGGGAAGCAAATAAAAATGTAATATTTTAAAACATCAAATTTTAAAGATACCAGAATTTTATAATATATAATACTATATAAAATTTATGGCAATACCCAAATTGTTGATTGCATATTAACAATTTAATAGACATTAAATCGGTCATCTTCTGAAATGCCATGAATTGTAAACAAATATAGAAATAAAAAGTACATAAAATCAATGCATATATTTACGAAGAAATAGAACACTGTTATCATATACATGCTATTACAAATATATCAATTAAATGTCTTATAACGTTTTAAAACACTTGTTGTTCAACAGAGTTAAGTATCATTTGTTCTAATGGTAGTGTCGTAAATATAGCGTTACCCGATTCATTATTTTTTCAGTAAAAACTAGAGAGAGTGTTAATTATATAAAATATTGAAAAATTTTAAAGAGATGCGATGAGTTAAAAAAACATAAAGACACACATAATAAGTAAATTTGTGAGAAGGAACCTACGAAAGTATTGATATATTTTAAACTTCACTGATATTCACTATTTGTCTTATAAACAGTCTTTGCTTATTCACATTAGGATTACAGAGGTAAGAACGTCATTTGTGTTTAGAACTCAGTGTAAAAATTAGTTAGAAAACTTATCATACAGAAGAAAACATAAGCGTATCTCCCATAATGAGTGGTCTTTTCGATGTTTTCGATGAGGATGAGACAAAAATCAAAGAAATTTTAGAGGATGAATTGGAAGATATTGAAGCCAATGATACAGATGAAACAAAGGTATCTGATAACAAGCGTAGTTTGGATATAGACCACGATGTACAAGACGAGATAGAGAAAGATACAAAAGATAGTAAAAGGCTAAAGCATGGTGATAAATTATTAGAAAAAAAATTAAAATCAGTAGTTATCCCGGTTGTTGCTGATACTTTTGAACAGGAAGAATCAAGAGAAGTTGATGTCTCTACAGGTTTAACAAATACTGCAACTACACAAGTCGAAGATGATGGTAAAGTCAAATTAAAGCATCAGGTCCGTCACCAAGTCGCCCTTCCACCCAATTATGATTATAAACCGATTGGTGAACATAAAAGACTGAATGAAGCACGTACGTACCCTTTCACTTTAGATCCTTTCCAAGACACAGCTATTTCATGTATTGATAGAGGTGAATCAGTATTAGTTTCTGCTCATACTTCTGCTGGTAAAACCGTCGTAGCAGAGTATGCCATTGCACAATCACTAAGAGATAAGCAAAGAGTTATCTATACCTCACCAATCAAAGCTTTGTCTAATCAAAAGTACAGAGAATTGTCTGCTGAATTTGGTGATGTCGGTTTGATGACTGGTGATATAACAATTAACCCAGACGCTGGTTGTTTAGTCATGACTACTGAAATTTTAAGAAGTATGTTATACAGAGGTAGTGAAGTTATGAGAGAAGTGGCTTGGGTTGTTTTTGATGAAGTTCATTATATGAGAGATAAAGAGCGTGGTGTTGTCTGGGAAGAGACGATTATTTTATTACCGGATAAGGTCAGGTACGTTTTCTTATCAGCCACAATTCCAAATTCAATGGAATTTGCCGAATGGATTTGTAAGATACATTCTCAACCATGCCATATTGTATATACTGATTTCCGTCCAACCCCATTACAGCATTACTTGTTCCCAGCCCATGGTGATGGTATCTATTTAGTTGTCGATGAAAAAAGTACTTTTAGGGAAGAAAACTTCCAAAAAGCGATGTCTTCAATAAGTAATGGGGTTGGTGACGACTCAAATTCTTCCAACGCTAAAGGAAAAAAGGGACAAACTTTCAAAGGTGGTTCAGCTAAGGGAGACTCAAAGGGGGATATTTACAAAATTGTTAAAATGATTTGGAAGAAAAAATATAATCCTGTAATTGTTTTCTCCTTTAGTAAACGTGATTGTGAGGAATTGGCGTTAAAAATGTCTAAATTAGATTTTAACTCTGATGACGAAAAAGATGCGTTAACTAAGATTTTCAATAATGCTATTGCCCTATTACCTGAGACTGATAGAGAATTACCTCAAATCAAGCACATCTTGCCATTATTAAGGAGAGGTATCGGTATCCATCACTCTGGTTTACTTCCTATTCTAAAAGAAGTTATCGAAATTCTGTTCCAGGAAGGTTTCCTGAAGGTTCTTTTTGCAACTGAAACCTTTTCGATTGGTCTAAATATGCCTGCTAAAACTGTAGTATTTACATCAGTCAGAAAATGGGATGGTAAACAATTCCGTTGGGTTTCTGGTGGTGAATACATCCAAATGTCTGGTCGTGCAGGTCGTCGTGGTTTAGATGATCGTGGTATTGTCATTATGATGATTGATGAAAAAATGGAGCCCCAAGTTGCTAAGGGTATGGTTAAAGGTCAAGCAGACAGATTAGATTCTGCATTCCATTTAGGTTATAATATGATTTTGAATTTGATGAGAGTTGAAGGTATATCACCTGAGTTCATGTTAGAACATTCCTTCTATCAATTTCAAAATGTCATATCCGTTCCAATTATGGAAAAAAAATATTTAGAATTAGAAAAAGAAGCTGAGGGAATTCAAGTAGAAGATGAAGAAAATATTAGAGATTATTATGATATCAGAAAGACATTAGATAACTATAATGAAGACTTACGTCACGTTATCACACATCCTGCCAATATATTAAGTTTCTTACAACCTGGTAGACTAATAGAGATTAATATTGGTGGTAAACAAAATTACGGATGGGCAGTAGTTATCGACTTTTCCAAAAGAATTAATAAGCGTGATACTTCTGCTGTCTATTCAGATCACGAATCATACATTGTTAATGTTGTCGTGAATACTATGTATTCGAATTCCCCCGTCAATATTATCAAGCCGTTTAATCCAGATTTACCAGAAGGTATTCGCCCAGCCACAGATGGAGAAGATGCAATTTGTGCCATTATTCCAATAACGCTTGAGTCAATTAGATCTGTAGGTAACTTAAGGTTATTTATGCCAAAAGATATTAGAGCAAGTGGTCAAAAGGAAACAGTTGGTAAGTCGTTAAGAGAAGTTAAAAGAAGATTCCCAGATGGTATTCCGTTAATTGATCCTGTCAAGAACATGAAAATTGAAGATGAGGATTTCAGTACATTACTAAGAAAAATTGTTGTATTAGAGGAAAAATTATACTCAAACCCTCTATCTAATTCAGTAAGACTAAGTGAATTATATGAAAAATATAGTAAGAAGTTTGCTATATATGAGGATATGAAGAAATTAAAAAAGAAGATTAGTGATTCCCAAGCAGTCATACAATTAGATGATCTACGTAAGAGGAAGCGTGTTTTGCGTAGATTAGGGTTTGCTTCGCCAAGTGATATCATCGAATTAAAAGGTAGAGTTGCATGTGAAATATCCAGTGGTGATGAATTGCTATTAACAGAATTAATCTTCAATGGTAATTTTAACGAATTAAAACCAGAACAGGCTGCTGCTTTACTATCGTGTTTTGCTTTCCAAGAGCGTTGTAAAGAAGCCCCAAGATTAAAACCAGAACTAGCAGAACCATTAAAAGCAATGAGAGAAGTTGCAGCAAAAATTGCTAAGGTTATGAAGGATTCAAAGATAGAGGTTGTTGAAAAAGAATACGTTGAGAGTTTTAGACACGAATTAATGGAAGTTGTATATGAATGGTGTAAAGGTGCAACATTCACACAAATTTGTAAAATGACTGATGTATATGAAGGTTCTTTAATCAGAATGTTTAAAAGATTAGAAGAATTAGTTAAAGAACTAGTTGACGTCGCTCGTACGATTGGTAACTCTGCATTAGAAGAAAAAATGGAAACTATTGTAAAGCTTATCCACAGGGATATTGTTTCTGCTGGTTCATTGTATTTATAGAGGGTTTGGTTTTTATAATATGCTGTGTAATATTTTATGTAAAATTTGTAATTTTCACTCAAAAGATATCATAATAATTTAGATTTTAGTTAAGTTATAAAACTAAAGCTATAGTAAATTATAAAGCTATTTAAATTGGATTATTCAAAAATTATTTCACATATACATGCTTTCAACTTGTGCTTCAATTTTTTTATCTATAAAATTGTTTCTTATTTTATTGAGTTCATCGACCAAAGGAGCGTACCAACTACCTAAAAGTTCTGGACCGAAGTTTATCATATTATCAATTATTCTTTCTCTCAATATAACGGTTTCAGTCTCTGTAATATTTAAATTATTGTAATTAAGCAAATTCCCTAACACTGTTGGAATACAGTTGATCAAATATCGGACACAATAGTCATATTGAGACATTTTTTCTAACAATATCATCTGTTCTGTATATGGCATTCTTAAAATTGAATCTGCTTTAAAGTGATCTTTAACTAAATCAAAGGATTTATCATATGAGACAATGTTTCTGAGAATTGTCAGTGTTGATGGTTTAACTGTTGAATATTCTTTTAGTAAATTAAACTTATTGTCATATAAATATTTTGGATTCACAAATGACAAGAAATCCACTATTTGCTCATTTGTTTCATTTATATGTAAATAGTTTATATCTAATTGATTAAAACAATCTTCGAAATTCCAATAAGAAATCTTTTTAAATATTTGAAATAGGTATGATAGTGCAAACAGTTTAACTTCAATATTATCATTCAAATTTTTATAATATTTACCAAATAATGTGATGATAGGGGATAGATATTCAAACAACCAATCTTTATTTGGTTTTGTAAAGTCTTCAATCAATAGATCATCAAAATACCCAGAATAGTAATTTATAATTTGTATTAAATATAGCACATCCTGTTTAACTAGGTCTTCAATCTCCTCAATTGGTATTAGAAATAACTTCTCATCAAATTCAGCTTGGGTTATATTTTCGGAGAATATAGTTAATAGATTTAATAATCTTGAAAACGTTATTAATATTCCCTTTTTTCTTATGTCAATCAGTATAGCCCTATTATTAATCAAGATTCTATCTGATACTAGTTTATCGGGTGCTAATGTCCTAAATAGTACTTCTATTCTATTAATAACAGCCAAACTAGTATTTTCATTAAAATATAGAGATAATATTAAGTCGAATAATGGTGTGGAAGCAAAAATGCTCTTTGGATTTGAGTGTTCAATAACTCTCAATGCGGTGTTAATTAAAGGTATATTATCAGAACATAAGGCACCTTCTAAGTCATCTACCGTAAAAATTTCTAAAATAGTATCAAATGGTGTTATATTTAAAATGTGATTCAACAGTTCGATGAGTATTTCATAATCTAAATAAGAGTCCACCTCCTCATTTATAATTAAATGTTTTATAGCATACAAAATCGGTTCTAATTTGACTGGAGAAGATGTCAAATATCTAATATATGCTATGCATCTTTGTATCTTTTCATTTATATCTGTTGATAAAGGACTGGCTCCTAAAGCAATCGTGGTTTCCTGAATAGTAGCATCAACAATATTCCCTTCAAAATCAGCCATTTTCCTAGTAATATGACTACGCCACTTATATAATAGTTAGATGATTTTCAAATGATTGAAATGATCAACAGTAAAATTTTATATATTATACAATTTTAACTTAATAAGAATTAAGTTAACATGTTATATCTCAAGATATTTATTTATTATTAATTGTATTTTAAAGGGCATCGAATTTTTATTTTTCAAAATCTTAAATTTCGTAACCAGAAGGAAAATGTCATTGAAGGCCTTCATTTGTTCTAGATTTTATACAATAATTGACCAACTTCTGAATTGAAAACTTCAAATTAATATCTAATAACAAGTTATTATAATTGCTTGTAACTTATATAATCATATTTATTATTTTTTGTTCTATTTAACATATCGTAATCCACTAATAAAAAGATATGTGTCTCAATTCCTCTCAGACTCTTAATTCGTCTTAGTGTAGTGAAATTTCAAAGATTAAAAAAAAAAAAGCATTATAAAAACAAAACAAAACAAAACAAAAATGATCTATCATTGCGATGAGATGGAGTTTTTTTATTTTATACTCTATATAAGTATACCCATTTAAATATATGTATAAAGAAATCAATAAGTAAAACCTTATGAGTTTACCTGCTAATACATGAATGTAAACAATTAAGAGCTACTCATATAAATTTATTTTGTCACTACAGTTTCTATCTAACTTTTAACCTAATCATGAACTTTTCTCAAGTGGCAACTTTACCGAAAATTAAAGATGTAGAATTAAAAGAAACTATTGGTAATGGTGCATTTGCATGTGTTAAGTTGGCTAATTTGAAGGTAGATCCGAGTGTTGTTTTTGCAGTAAAATTTGTACATATCGCTACATGCACCCAGCAAGGTTTAACTGAAAAGGACATTACAAAAGAAGTAGTTCTTCAATCTAAATGTTCAGAACATCCAAATGTATTGAAAGTTATTGACTGTAATATTTCCATTGATTTCATGTGGATTGTAATGGAATTGGCAGAGGGTGGTGATCTATTTGACAAAATTGAACCGGATGTTGGGGTTGATGCTACAGTTGCTCAATTCTATTTCCAACAACTTGTGAACGCAGTACATTATTTACATACAGAGTGTGGTGTCTCGCATCGAGATATAAAACCTGAAAATATTTTGTTGGATAGTAAAGGGAATCTAAAATTGGCTGATTTTGGTTTAGCCTCACAATTTAGACGGAAGGATGGTTCCTTAAGAATCTCTTCAGATCAAAAAGGTTCCCCTCCATATATGGCTCCAGAGATACTCTATGCACAACAATACTATAGTGATAAAACTGATATTTGGTCAATAGGTATACTATTATTTGTTCTTTTGACTGGAGAAATTCCATGGGAGGCGCCATTATTAGATGATGATAACTTCCAATCTTTTATAAATAATAATGGTAATATTAATTTGGGCCCATGGGAGAAGATTGATTTAAACCAATTGAATATTTTAAGAAAAATGTTACAGCCAAACCCTGAGAGTCGAAGTAGTTTGGTTGCAATTAAACAGCATCCTTGGTTCACAGCAAAAATCCCTTTTGCTGATGAAAATTGTCTTTGCAACGACTCAGCTCAGCTTGCAAAAAGATTATATTCTAATTTAAAAGTATCTCTAACTGATGATGATTACTTTAGATCTACTCAAGATCCAGGATTTGGCTCTAATCGCAGACCTGCGTTGAGCGCGACTCAACCTCTTGGTGACGAATATGCCGATATAGTGCACGATTCAAACTTTGACAACCATAATTTATCAACACAATTGGCATTTACACAATATAATACTCATTCAAAACTTGGGAAGGAAGCCTCCAATAAGAATAATTGGATAGAACTATTATCTAATGATTTAGCATTGTTGCAATTTCGAAAAGATACATCAAATACATCTGAGCGTTACAATTTAAGGTTTAATCACAATAAGTTAACTAGATTTTACACACTTACAGATATGGAAAATATATTGACAACTATTGAACAATCACTAAGATTTTTGCATATTAAAGTAAAAACCGACTTGTATAACAATTTTGTAAAATTATCAGAGTCTATTGGAGGGAAATCTCCCTTTCCAGTTACAATTAACATTAAGACCGAAGGTTACACAGGTTCGATATTATCTGGTATAATTTCAATAGACAACATTCAAGATAACTTGAAATTAATTAATATAGATAGGAAATCTGGTGATCCTCTTGAATGGCGTCGTTTCTTTAAGAAGTTTGTGTTATTGTGTAGAAATCTCGTGTACGTGCCTAGTTAGTATGTTTAATTATATAATAATGACAAATAATAATTTATATTCAAAAATGCAATGTTTTCAATTATGATTTATGTATGTATTAAAATGCTGGTATATTAATTCTCGATAAATTATCGTGCGAATGCACTACCAATTACTTATTTGTTGATAAACTTTTTCATATATTCAATTATTTGTAACCTTTCTGACTGAGTCAGTAGAAGTATATCATCATCGGTAAATGAATCAAGTAATGAGTGAAGCTGTGCTAATCTATTTCCTAAAATTTTATTTGGGTTCAGTTTTGTTTTATCACCCGATGAAGATAAATCAGATGTGTTCTCAGGCGATGGTATACGAGACAGCAATTGATTTGAGTTCTTTATCTGTCTTTTATAATTGTAAATAGGGAATTTAATTGACTCTGTAAGAGAAATGTCAGCATCATTAACTTCTGGAAGTTCACTATCGCCATCAATATCCGCTTCTGCTGATATGGTCAACGGTTGTTTCTCACTTCCTATCGTATCTTCAGATTTTGTGTGTTGTGGTACATTTACTGTCATATTTGCAGTATTCTTCTGATCTTGTGTTGCGTGTACTTGAACTTCACTGGTACTTATATTTTGTGTACTTGTAACATATCCTTCGTCTGAGTTAATATTACTACTGTGATCATTGCTTAGATTTATTTTTGTGGTTTTCTTTTCATTTCCTGTCAAAGCATCATCAATACGCCTGTTCAATGGTGTTGTGTTTACTTGAATTATGCTGTCAAAACCATTTATTGGTCTTAATTCTTTTTCTTCATTACAGTTTGCACTTATTAGCTGAAAATTGGTGATCTTTTCCGAGGCTGTCGATATTGATTCTACTTTCCCAGATGCAGTGGGATCGAACCAAAATTCTAACTTGGAAGATAATATTTGGTGAGGCTTTGTAATTCTTAGCCTTCGAGACATAAACAATGGGTTTGTCAAAATAGATTTTGCTAAGGAAACGAAATACTCATTCTTATCACCATTCATCTTTGATATTAGCAACTCAATACAAATGGCTACTTTCTTAATTCCTTGTCTAAATAGTAAAGATAAAAACCCATCAAATAGAATAATCACATCTTTTTTTTCTTGTGTGGTGTTTTGTAATTGCATCAAAGTTACAAATGTACAAAATTCATCTAGAATTGGAATAAACAAATGATATTTGGACTCTTTTAATAGTTGGGATACTATCTCATAATTCGTCAATTGGTTTTTCGATTGTAAACTTATTTTAATTTTTGAATATAAAATATCTTTTTGAGAGTAACACTTTTGTATCATGGTAACTATTGTGATAGGTTCCAAGAAATCTATAATCTCTTCGATTTTAAAATTTTGGGATGTAATAAACATCATTCTTTGATCCTTTTCTAAAATAAAGAGAAGTAACTCATTTAATTTTCTCCAATTTTGGTTTAGCTTAAATATTTTAAATAATGATTCAACCAATTGCGTTTTATCAGAACTTGGGATGCCAGATGCAGATGAAGATGAAGATGAAGAAAATAAAAATTCACTAATTTTATCAACCCTTTCTTCCGAGTTATTAAAAGTAAATATTTGGTATGCTAAATACTCCTGTAATCTTAGACTGTAATTTTCAAAATTCATAATGTAATAATCAATATGAATAGTAGGTAATAATTGTACTGTGTCAAAACTTATAACTTCTTCAATATAATTGATATAAAGCTTATTTTCAGCTAAAACATCCTTTAATATAGCATATAATTTTCTTTGAGAAAACATGTGAATCAAATTTTTAAAAACACTTTCATGATTTGATAAATAATGAGCTATCTTCTTAACTAGGGCTGGCTCGGGGTCAAGTGAAGGTTTCATGCAGAATAATTTTATAAAATATTCAGTGTCTAACTCATCCCAAGTGTCAAAGTTAACGAAATCTGCTAAGGCATGATCATGGGCAGTCTTGCTATAAAAATCTAAAATGTTGGATATGACTAGTTTGGAATTTATTTTTCCTAAAAATCCAAAGATTATTGACACATCGTTTTCATGTAAACTTGTCGGAATAAGTGTTGAACCAATCCAATTACTTAGATAATTTGTCGTAGTTTTTTCATCAAATGCTAAAAACTTCTCAGCAATTCGATATTCAGAAACATGTGAAGATTTATATTTAAATAAAGCTTTTAAAATATTTATCAATATCTCAGACGACTTGGTAAAATTCTCTATAACGAATTCCATTAAATTGCTTAGTTCATTAAATTCTTCATGAAATAATAATTCTTTAAAAGCTAAGATTAAATGTGTCAAGTATTCTTCTAGCTTATTTGAGCAACTTACCAATTTATTCTTTTCAACGATTGATATAAAAATTTCCTTGAATTCTTTAAATATATTTATTTGAAATGATACTTTCTCTGGTATTTTTTTTAAAACTACAATAAGTACTGGAAGTATCATTTCAGAAACGCCAATATTTTTGTTGGTTAACTTAATCAAAAATCTTGAGATTTCGATGAATGATGAGTGAATATGGTATAACGGCATTGGAGAAATATTATCAGGACTAACACCAATGGATGCAATTACTTTGATGGGGTGTATATCTCTGAAGCCTATGTTTTCATTTCTACTTGTATCAAGTGAATTTTTTAATAAAGATATCAAATATTCAAAAAATATCAATTCAAATCCATCGTAGCTGATATTTGTGTAAATAGGTTCAATGAGATTATTCCAAATTTCTGTAACATTGGAAGAGTCCAGGTCCTTTGAAACTCCACAGAAAGTAAATATTATCCCTGTGAGATGATAAAGAAAACATGTTTTAGAAATTGTTCTGTTTTCCGCAAAGGATAAATTTAATAAAGGTCTTTGCAGAAGCGATAGTAATTCGATTTTATATGTATCACTCATTTTTTTATAATTTGTCATTATGCTATAAGTTAAGATGCGCCAAACTTTGGTTGCATGTAAATATCCATCTTTAGATGACTTTATCACATTGATATTTATATCAATCCATTCAAAATCATTTTTTGAATCAATTAAAAGCGGTAATTTGGTGGGATTGTTATATAGCAATGCTACAAATGCTAGCCACATATCCATTGCCAGTTTTAATTCCCCTTCCAAATCAATTAGGTAGTTACAAAACTGTTTGAGTAGCTCACCCATTGTTGAGCTCTCGCTAGTATTAGGGAATATCTCTTTCAACCTTTCATAGTGTTTTTCAGATAATATATTTTTCATTGGTTCAATCATTAAACAATTATAAACTTTCTCATGATTGCTTATATTATCCATACACTTTTTCAATAAATCTAGTAGAAGAGAAATACTTGTTGAAAGAATTTTTAATGTGCATGTATTCTTTTCAAGTAAAATTCTGTAACACACTTCTTGTGGTAACCATTTTGACAAATTTGAAATCATGAGTACCGGGTGTTTAGATATTAATTGCTTTATCAATAGTAATTTTTCACATATTAAGTTAGTACTTGGTATCTCTTTTATTTTAACTATAGCATCAATGACATCATTAATTTCTCTGTCTTCGAGATAATAAACACTGAATTTTTCATCCCTTAGGAAGGTTGTTTGAGCAGTTATCATTAACTTATTAGCATTCTCATGAGTTAATGCAATAATTGACAATTTATAAAAATTCTTAAATAATTTTAATGTTTGTGGGTTTTCACCTAACCATTTGACAATTCTAAAATTAGAAGAGATGTTGCCTAAAAATCTTACCATTTGTACATATAATCTTGTTATAAATGGGTTTTTCTTTTCTGAACTATTTAATAAAGATTCTTGTTCTTTTTGTAGATCTAAAATTGTGTGTTCCAACAACCCACTTAAACAATTGATCAGAACATTACTTTTCCTCTCAGTAATCTCATTTGAAGTTTTTGCAGTAACAATGGGTATTATATTATTAAACGTGGCATATATTTCAAATCTACGAACTCTGAAAGAATCATCACTATTTTTCAATATATTTATACCACCTTTAATTATATTCTTAAATTCTTGTATATCGTTGATATTCTTCAAACTATGTATTTCTCCCTTTGTCCAAAACTCCAAGTCAGATGGATCAGCTGGGTTGTATTCTTGGTACGTTTTGGCATTATTCATATCGACAAAATGTAACCTATTCACAGAGGGATCGTTATCAAATTGAGAATTTCGCAGAATTGATTTTGTTGGCTTCAATGCTATATCTAAAACTCTTGGTGACGAATTTATATTAAAATCAATAGGCGATGATTCTATTTGATCAGAGAACGCGACTGATTTGATTTTAGAAGATTCCACTGTTTCAGGTATTGGTTTAACATTAACTAACTCGACTTCTAAGTAAGTTGTCTTTGGTTCTTTTTGAAAATGTAATCTATTTGAAGTTGTAGACGTTTGATCACTAGAGTTTGTAATTCTATTAGGACTCTGTAATTTAATTCTTTTATTAGTTGGTGATTTAATTAAGAGAAGATCATTTACAGGACTGCTAAATCTTTTTAATGGTGAAATATTTTTGTTTAACTGACTAGGTATTGGCGACTTCTTTATTCCACTGAGTTGCTTCTCTAGAATATCAAGAGCCCTTGATTTTGTAGCAGAATGAGAACTTGGAGGTAAATCTATCATGACTTATGCAAAATAATTGATTTGAATCTGCTACACCCTGAATATCTTCGACTATTAAAGAGATGGTGTAAGTAATTTATGCCGGTTCCTATAATTGTATAACGAAATATATATCTGATATATGGATATCTCGCCAGAGATTAGATTGAAGGAAAGTTAATAATAATATCGGATTGTATAAATATTTTATAATTGTAAAACATGCTAGAATGTTCATCTTTTGCTATTAATTTGAAATTTGTTTAATCATCTCGTTTTACTCTTTCATATCTCCAGACTCCTAATGGTTCATTAAAATTGATGCACCCATTCACATCGAATTGTCGAAGTTATCAAAAATTGACGCGTTCCGAAGAGGAAAGGATATTGTGAAGTTGGCGTCGCTAATAATCTGACGTTAAATATCTACAACAATACCAGTGATGGAGGTATTTATTAACAATTTGAAATAGATTCTTTACGTTTTATGATAGCATATTATATGAGAATTGTTTTTGCGACTAAGTTATTTGATTAAATTAATTGGCTGCCATTGTTGCTTAATTTTTTAAGTGGTGAATAGTTTGTTTTAGTAAAATACATTTAATAAATACAATATATATGAATCAAACTTTCAGTATTCTTTTTGGCATACTTTGCATAAATGATGCATATTCTATGGATAGTTGTTTTAAAAAAAAACATCTAGCATAGTGTTATTTTAATTGAATGGAATATAAAAATAAGTATGTATTTATATTGGTTATACGTAATATTCATATTAGAAGAAATTATAATTCACCTGGGACTGGGTATTCACCGGACCAATTGTACACTTCATCAGCTAATTGCTTCACGGCGTCGCTTTCATCGCAAAGTCTCTTAAAATCGGCTAACTTCTGTCTTGCAGTGGTTGCTGATTCCGATTCTTGTGACTTTAGGGAAATTGCAAGCTTGACGGCTCTGTCGATGTACTCAGCAACCTTAGCAAATTCTACTTCCCCAAATCCTCTCGTAGTCATAGCAGGTGTACCAACTCTCAAACCAGATGGGAATAATGCTGATTTGTCTCCTGGAATTGTATTTTTATTAGCAGCGATGTTTATTTTTTCAAGAATAGTCTCTAAACGTGCCCCATCAATTCCAAGATTTGATAAATTGATTAAGATCAAATGGTTATCAGTACCACCTGAAACTAAATTAAAGCCTCTTTTAATTAATTCATCAGCAAAAGTTTTAGCATTGGAGACAACCTTTTCTTGGTATTCTTTAAATTCTGGTTTCGAGGCATGGCCTAGCGCTACTGCCAATGCTGAAATTGTATGATTATGTGGTCCACCTTGGTGACCTGGAAAGACTGAGAAATTAATCTTCTTGTCAAGATCATAGTTTATTTCTTTCCCTTGTTTAGTGACTTTTCTTAAACCTTTTCTGTAAAAGATCATTGCACCACGTGGACCTCTCAATGACTTGTGAGTGGTGGTTGTGACAATATCAGAATGTTCAAATGGAGAATCGGTGACACCAGCTGCTACCAAACCAGAGATATGAGCCATATCGCTCAAAAGATAAGCGTTACAACCATCTGCAATTTCACGGAATTTCTTATAATCCAAAATTCTCGAGTAAGCAGAAGTACCAGCAACAATAATTTTAGGTCTAAATAATTTCGAAGTGATACTCAACATATCATAATCTATCAACCCTGTTTCAGCATTGATATGATATGGCATGGTTTGGAAATATTTGGACACATAAGAAATCTTCGTTCCTGATGGTAATTGGTAGCCATGAGATAAATGACCACCATGTGGTAAATCTAAACCCATTAATCTGTCACCAACATTCATCACTGCTGAATATGCATATAAATTTGCAGGAGCACCGCTTAAGGCTTGTACATTAACCCCCCACTTTTCAGGATCCAACTTATATAATTCTAAAGCTCTCTTTTGACACAATGATTCTGCTTTGTCAATAAATTGGTTACCCCCATAGTATCTTTCGTTTGGGTAACCTTCAGAATATTTATTTTGCATTTCAGAACCCAATAAATCCATTACTGATTTTGAAGTGAAATTTTCTGAAGGAATTAAAGTGATAGAATGTTTTTGCCTTTTTCTTTCACCTTCTAAAATGGAGTACATCTCAGGATCAACATCTTTGACAGTCTTAGATAATAATACTTGTTGGTAACCATTGGTACCCTTTGTTGCATAACGACGTACACATTTAATCGAGCCTTTTAACATTTATAAACGATTCTAAGTTTAAGCAATTTCAATAGAGACTTGTTTATGCAATGACAGCAACTAACCTTTTCCCCAACTTTTGTTCTCAAGAAGTAGTATGTACTTGTCCAGAAGTAAAAAAAAAACATGATCAAAAAAATAGTTAGTCAAGAGAATCAAATAAAAAGGCAAGAAATGTTAAACAAGCAAACCATTTATATAACTTACATAAGAGATAAACAACACAAATGAAGGTTACTCATAGGTTAACTTCTTTTTTTACTTGTGTATGTGACCATTTCCTTTGCCTTTACAAGAAAAGGGTGATTAACAGTTGACTTCTTTTTTTTTTTTTTGGTATGTTGTAAAGTTTTTCAATTTGAAGGTACTCGTTCTCTTTGCTAGATGTTTGAAATTTTGGTGATGAGCAATTGAGCGATGAGATTAGTTTTCGTAATGAAAAATTCGATGATGGGGGTTTAGATTTGAAAGAAGAAGTTGATGATCTGTGGTTGTTAATTGTAATAATAAGCTTACAGTTGACCAGAAACGTGTTAGCTTATGTTTTATTAAGGTGGCAATTTGTTTCTTTTTGAAGGGTTTTTTTTGATTGTATTTGGTTGTCCATTCTTGAAAAAAAAACTCTGCTGTTAGCAACGCAAATTGAGCGAGAGCAATTTTTATAAGGAGCTGCTGTGAAGAAATATTAATATGGCTGATAAAGAGATCAACTACGATGATGCTATTCAGTATTGGACTGATATTCCAGCAACGGTTGATGGTGTGCTAGGTGGTTATGGTGAAGAGACAATTGTGCCAACGATGGATGTGCTTGGATCCAACCATTTTTTACGGAAACTGAAGAGTCGTATGGTGGTTAATCCAGAAAACAGTAAGATTGGTATTGATATTGGTGCTGGTATTGGCAGAATCACTAAGAACATGCTTCATAAACATTGTGACGAGATTGATTTGTTAGAGCCTGTGAAGCCCTTTGTAGAACAAATGAAAGTTGAATTGAAAGATGAAATAGCTAGTGGCAAAGTTGTTAATATATATGACATTGGTATGCAAGATTTTGTTCCTGAAGAAGGCAGATACTGGTTGGTGTGGTGCCAATGGTGTGTTGGTCATTTACCTGATGATGAGCTAGTTGAATTTTTCAAAAGATGTAAAAAAGGTTTACAAGCCAATGGTACGATCATAGTGAAGGAAAACAACACGAATAATATCGAGAATAATGATGAATTTGATCCAACTGACAGTTCAGTGACACGTAGTGATTTAAAATTCAAAGAACTGTTCGCCAAGAGTGGATTGAAATTGATTGCCAGCGATCTTCAAAGAGGTTTACCAAAAGAATTATATCCCGTCAGAATGTATGCATTGAAACCAAGTGATTAGAGAGACAAATAGAACAAGGCGTTGTAAGCATATATAGATATAGATATATAGATTTAAAAAAATCAGATAGGAGCGAAAGACTAATTTCAGATGGAAATTTTTATCTTCATTTAAAAGATTATCAGTTGAACTATGCACAACTTATCTTTTTATCATCATTTTAATAATAATATATACTTTTTGCGAAGCAATTTCGTACAGATGGCTTCGCAAACATCTACGACCCGACCAAATTGGTCACTTTACAGCACGACAAAAGTAAAGAGTTAATTATATTGTAAATAATAACAACTATTATTAAATCACAATATACATTTTTCCTCACTTTGTATGCGCATGGTGCGTAGACCGATCTTACAGTGATCACGCCTCACTGTGTCTATACAATCAATTCTTGAAAGACAGCATTAAAAAAAGACATACATTCCAATAAATAATAATCACTTAAATATCTGTTTTATTTTTACATAGAACATGTGAAAACAGACCAGGGGGTATCATTATCAATTGGGAGGGAAATTAAAAAAAAAGAAGAAAACATAAAACATCTCTCTCTATTTATACTTTTTTGGGTTGTGGAATTAATTTTCCTTGGCGGTTAAAAGAAAATTTTTCTCTTCCGCGGCTGGCAGAAGAGGGAGGGTAACGTGTGCTGTTTGATTAGGGCATTTCGCAAGGTGTCACAAGAGAGAGGGAGATAACCATATCTCCGATACGGTTTAGTGGTTACAGTGATATTTCGACACGTACAATCTTTGAATGTGGGCATGTGATGTGTTCTTATCTGGTGCGGATCGGTGGGTCGTTGAGCCTATTCATTCTGCAAGGTGACAGACAGGCGGTGAATTTGGGGGGGTTCGGAGGCAAAAGACAACAGTTCTATTTACCCGGTGTTGGAGTTCTTTTGTCGAACCGCGGCCACGGCCGCGGTTCGTGGATAATGATATCTGTTTGTGGTTCTTTCTTCCTTTTTTCTTCTTCTTAAAAAACAATAAATTGGTGTTATTTTTAGAGGAAGATTTAAGAACTATGAACAAAAACTATAACCGCTGTTGATCTGAATGTATATAATATGTTATTAAGTTTAAATGTTATGTCTATTTCCATATATTCAATTTGAACACTAAGTTAATTAGCTGTGTCATTATAATAAAGGACATTTAGATACGATTCTATAAGGAAGCTAAAAGAAGCTAAAAGAAGCTAAAAGAACCTAAAAGAACCTAAAAGAACCTAAAAGAACCTAAAAGAACCTAAAAGAACCTAAAAGAACCTAAACGGTGTGATTGTATATTGAAAGGCACCGGCACATTCCTGATCTGTTATTTATTTTTGGATAAGAATTTATTTGAAAACGTATTATTAATGCATGATCAAGAAGGTTCAACAGATGCAGTGGTGACCACTGTTGATTTCAATGACGATCCAGAATTCCAAGATAATAATTTGAAGATTTTTTTAAATTCGGATGTCTCTATAAATGTTCTTTTACTCTTTTTCAAGAATTCTATTATTAATTGTGAATTTTTAATTAAATCAATTAAAAGAAAGATTAATACTGAAAATAATTATTTAAATGATATGGTTAAAGAATATAAGCATATTATAAATGACAGTAACAATTTATCAAATGGTAACAATAGTAATAAGACAAAATTGACAAATTCAATATTAGAATATTTTAAATTCGATAATTATATAATTTCTGTTAGACAAAATTATATTAATGAATTAAATAACATTTTTACAGAATTATCAAATTTATTATCCGTTATGATAAAATATAGGAAATTTTTTAAAGATAAAATTAAAACTATTGAAAAAAATTTAAATGATTCAATAACAATCTCTGAAAAATCCAAAAAAAATTATATATCATTATGTTTAGATTATGAAAAATTTAAAAATAATTCATATTCTGATAATGAACAATTGAAATTAAAATTATCAATAAGATCATCAAAAACTCCCAAGGATCATGAAAATGAATTGTTAAGGAAATTAGAAAGTTATGATAATGATTATAAAGAAAAAGTTCAAATGTCAACAAATTTAAGGAATAATTTAATCGATATTGAAAGACCAGATATTGTAAATAATTTAATTAATTTCATTTTAGAATTCGAAAATTCAATGACTTCTCATTTAACTAAAATGGCTATACTAAATGAAAAACTGATTTTAAATATGGGTTTGATCATTTCACCAATTGATAATAAAAAATTTATGTCTTTGAAAAACTGTTCAGAGAACATTAAACCAAAAAATAATTTAATTGAATTCTTGAACAAAATTATAGAAACAAAATGTTACTCAAATAACTATGTAAATGATGATTTGGTGCCGTTAATTTATTCAAAACATCCAATAATGCAAACTCATGAAAAGAAACTAAGGAAATCAATGAGCAATGCTAAGTTGAATTCAACAACAACAAGATCAAGATCAAGATCAAATTCTGCTTCATCGATTAAACATAATAATAATGGTCTATTAGCATTCGCTGTTGACCCTTCAAGAAATTCAATACCAAGAGGTTTGATTTCAACGCATAATGAATCGCCTTTCAGTCTCTCTACACAATCAACAATGACTAATATTAATCAAGTGATGACTGCTGATCAACAGAAACAACAAAATTCAGCACCATTGCCTAAACTGGTACAGAGCGTAATCTCTAAACAACTACCGAATATTCCAGATAATGACAACAAAGAAAAATCTTCAAAAGAAAAATCTGATAATTTTCCAACCTTAGACCCTGGTAAAGAAACTAACATACCAGCTGTTAGGATACCAAGTTTGACAACCATTGATTCTGATAATGTTTCGATTTATTCCCGTGTAAGACCTTCACCATCAATCAAGTTAAATAAAGACAATATTGATAAATACGTAACCAGTGAAAATACGGATCCTGAAGATAAAGGCATTGAACAAACTATTGATGAACTAAAGGATCCGCAGGCTGGTACTGTTGGAAAAATTTTAGATGATAATAATGAAACCCATGATTATGATGCCATTGACTCAGATGGTATTACTGGTAAAGATGGAAATATTACCGATGCATCAGATATAAACACTATAAATAAGGATACTGATGAAAATGATACGAATTTTGATTTATCAGAAGGTGGTTCGACTACAATGAGTTCTGATAGACAAGTTAATTCAATTTCATCGTCGACAGATATTCAGGATCCAGATTATGACGAGATCAAGAAAACTGAACCAAGCAACACAGTCCCTATATTTGGAACTCCGCTATTAGAGCTATTCAACCTCGAGCAAGGGACTGTGCCAACGATAATCCGTCAATGTATTCATGTTATCGAAAAGTATGGTTTAAGCTTAGAAGGGATCTATAGGAATGTAAGAGAAACGGATAAATTAGATTTGATGATATCTGAAATCGATAAAGCACCAAATAAAATAACTTCTTTAATACCCCCTCCAAATCATACAGATTCGGATATTTATTTGATTGCGTCATTGTTGAAAATGTACTTCTCAAAATTGCCAGACACTCTGGTACCTTCTGAAGCTACGGAAGGTTTAAACTTTTGTCTATCGATTAAAGACATAAAAACACAAACTGATTACATGCATGGCATCATCTATAATTTTGATGATGCCCAATACTGGACTTTAAGATCATTACTTTTTCATTTGAAAAATGTAGTGAATAACGAAAGCGAAAATAAGATGAATGTAAAGGCATTAGCAATAGTCTGGGGACCATTAATTTTACCTAAAAATACTTCAGATATAAATGATGTAGATTATTACTTTAATCTATTGAATATTTTACTTAAGGCTGCAGATCAAGCTTTTGAAGCAGAATAAGAAAGATTTTTTTATAAATGTTAATTCAACTATATAAAGTATATTTAAAGTGCTAAATACTTCTAATATATTTTGTTTACGCTATTTATCCATGTTTACTCAGAAAAAATAGTTCTTTCCTTTTTGCCTGATCGCACCATCTAATATAACTTTGTACAAAGCATCTTTAAACTCACCAATACTAAATCCAGAATTTTGCACTTTAACCAATTCAAGTAATTCTTCAAAGTCTAATTCATCAGAATTAGTTTTAACAATTCTAACAATAGTAGCCTTTAGAAGTTCTAGCTTCCAAAGTGAGATATTTCCTTCTCTGCTTCTCTTTGTTTTTGTTTGTCTATTACTTTCCTTATGGCTTCCTGGTGTGGTATTATTAGTTAATTGTACACGCCATTTGTCATTCTTTATTTTCCTTAAATCTGGCTTAAAATTACTGTTCAATGAATAAGATTCCCCATCAGTTGATTTAATCAAGTTTATTGAAATAAATGAATTCAATAATAATTTTACAGTTCCGTGATTCATATTTAAAGTCTTACTGATGTCATCTTCTGTCAAAATCTCGTGTTCATTAAATTGATCAAGTACTAAAGTTTGATATAATGTTAATTGAAAAGTCAAATAATGCCCATTTGGTAATATATATGGTGTAGCAACTTCACAGTGTTGTAACGAATACATTGGGTGTAACGTTTTATATTCATTCTTGTTTTGTATCTTGTAGAAATCGTAAAAATCATCCCAACTCTTTTTAAATTTATCAGGAATATGGATGTCATTTTCACTATTACTACTCTGGAATATTTCTGGGATAGACTTCTGGGCAAATACCAATGGTGTTAATTCTATATTGTTTTTTTCATTATATTTTGAAGTGAACGAATTTGCTAATAAACAAGAATCTCTCATATCAACAGAAAAGTTTAAAAACCCTGTAGCATCATCATTATTTGCATAAATTTTATCATATGTAATTAATAGCTTATACTCGAAAGAATCATGTGATATCATGTTAAGCATATTCGGTCCATTCATGACTACTCTTCTAAACAGGTAATTTGAGTGGTTTAACAAAAACGATTTGTCGAACTGTAAAATGTATGGTATTTTGCATAAAATGGTATCTAATTCATCGGATGATAACCCATCGTAGTTAAATTGGGCACCCTTCATTCTCATAGTTATTAATTTTTGGTAGATTTCAACAACTTTTATGTCACCTCCAAAAAACTGAAATAACTGTTCTCTGATAATCTTTGTATAGATGTTGAATGAAACTTCCTCTTTTTCTAAATTTATGTTGTTGATAAAATATATGTATTTTATTGATATGATAAAATAGTCAACTGATGAATAAGATTTCAATTTATTGAATGTTAATGTCAAGCTTTTGTTAAAGGCTATTTTCAGTTCATTCTTAAATGAAGTTTTTAATTTTCTATCCAGAAAACATTCTGAAATGGCTGCAAAATAATTATTGCCGTCATTATGCCTAATATCATAATTATCTATGTAAATTTTTATAATGTTTGATGCAGTTTGTTGTTTTAATAATGTATGTTCTAGATAAAGTTCAGTAAATGCTGTAACATTATCTGGAATTACAGGCCATATGATTGGAACAAGCTTTTTTATCCCCAATTTTATGCATTCAAACCCATCTTTACATGATTCAGATGGATTATTTATCTCATTATATGTGATGTTTGAAATATCAATTATGCAATTGCAAAGATGTTCTTCGAAAGATTCCCCATCAAGAACAGAATTTTGTTTATAAAGATATATCATAAATTCATATTGTGATTTAGTGCACTTTATAGTATCTGTAGTAAATAATGTTATAAACCAATGTTTAAATGCAATTTTAATTTGTGTTCCATATTGTGTACATAAAGGTGTTAATGTTGTGGCTTGATAAAACTCAAGTTCATTCAATTGTAAAGGGAAATCTTCCTCTATGACTTTTGGATAATTTAGATGAAAAAACATAATCACTCTCCCTACGATATTGAAATGATTCATGACTCTTTCAAATATTTGGATAATCAACGTGTATTGGTATTTTAAATTAGTCTCATCCTTTTCGGTATCATATTCATCTAAGGGAGACAGGAGATTATTCGAATAAAATCGAAGTTGATCCAGAACAAACAGCCAGATAGTTTTAATTACTAAATTCTGACTTACAGATCTCAATTTCTTAATCTTCTTAAATTCTAAATCTTCTTCATGTCCCTCTTGATGCTCTTCTTCATTTTTATTGTTTTGAATTGCCAACGGCTCATACAACTTTGAACAACACAGCTCATACAGTATAGAGTTTAATTCAGGACCTGAAAGAAGAGTTTCTTCACTAATTAATAATTCTTTTAGTTGAGCTAAATCACTATCAAAAATGCTACTATTCCCATTTAATGATACTAGATTGAACTGATCATATGCCACAGAAGTAACTTTCTTATCAACTTCTTTAAATATATCTACCGACTGCATCACTTTGGCATTAAAGGCAGAACTAGTTGTTTAATAAATTAGAATTCCAGTATCTTGAAAAATACATTAACTCCAAAATGCATGCATTAATCAATGAAAGAATCGACGTTTTGAAGTGAAGCTTAATTTAAATAACTTATCGATTATCGTATTTATCTTTAAGATCAAAATATTTCAACTTTTTAAAATTCATCGTGGATTTTGTCGATGCCTCACGAAGTAACGCTATTTAATTAAAGGGAACTAATTAATATATTGAGTTATATTTAAATGCATTAGTTTATATCATACACATGTATAGATAGTTATAGATGAATTCTCTATATAATAGTATTTATGATTACTTTGTCGCCATATTCCAGGTTATACGACTATTGGTGTATGTAGTATAATAAGTCATCGCATCTACGACCTTTGAACTTCCTGCCAGCACGGTCACTACTTCTGTAATTAAACCTATCACCTATTATACTATATTGCAATGCAAATTCGGGATTTATTGGAATTTCAAATCCAAATGTAGTTCCTTTCTTTTTAATTATTTTGATTTCATCGACTTGTTCACCTTCGCATATCACAATGAATGATTTCTGTCCATCCCAGATGACTATACCTTTTATTCCTATCAGGTTTGTATTCTTACTTTGTATTACCTTCAACAAAGCACCATTGTAGTCAGCCATTGAGAGTTTTAACAAGTTATTTGAACCATTGCAATTAAATTTCTTTATGTCATTAATTTGGTTATTAATGTTCAATAAATCTTTGATATATTCTAACCAAAGTTCTTCGTGCATAGGTTTAAAATTTTTATATTTTGGAAGTTTACTCCACAACGGTGAATAATTGTCAATTAAATATTGTTCTACTGCATCTTTGGAATTCAGACTAATTTTGTTTTGATGCTCATATTTGTTGATAAGTTTTTTAGCCAGAACAACAGATTCTCTACTATTGGTAATATAGTTACGTAACTCCTTTCGTGAATTCTTTTTTATTTCGCTATAGTTATCCTGAGCAAAATCTGAATGCTTACGGATTGAATTTGAATCAATATTTTCTGCTGTCAACTTCAGTTTACTTTTATTTTTCTTTAAAGAAGATGTGACACCACCATCTGTTGGTAACAATAATAATGTTTCTTGTAAACGACCTTCATCAATGGGTTTGTTTGGATTATCAAAATTTTTTGTAAACACACATTCTTTTATGAATGTTTGAGCTCTATCCATCTTCGAAAAAAAAAAAAAACACAATGTACAGATTCTTAAGATATATCCTTGTTAATCGTTATCAGATCAGTTAATATTAGACTTAAGGCAAATCACTTGACAGTAAATCAAGAGTATGCTATCTCAAGTGACTCTTTGATCATACGTTATTTCAACAAACATTCAAATATGTAATCTAAATTTATAAACATTCTTCTTATATATAAATATTGCATTCGATTTTTTGAAAAATTGCGATGAGCTCTTTTAATGGGCATCGAAAAAAATCATTTAAATGTTATATAAAAAGGGTAAAGACTTTAATCTAGTTAAAGTGATCTAATTGTTCTGGTAGAATGAATGTTCTATTATGAATTACTGGTGATAAATTGGTTTGGATATTAATTGATATTATCCCAGCGAATGTTTCTTTTTTTGTTTGTATGCAATTTGATGTTCAAACAATACAATATAGTTAGGTGAAAAATTTGTGATGTTTGCTTCGAAGTTGAAACTGGAATTGAAATTAAAGTTATCAATTGGAAGGATTAATAAAGTGAAATATGTTAGTTCCTATAGACCATTATTTAAGAACGTGCCGTTTGATATTGATCCTCCCTCTGTAAGTAATTTAGAACTTCATGAGATCAATTCCATGTATACAGGGATGTTCTCACAATCTACTGAAGATGTGAAAGATAGTCAGAATATCAATGATGTTAACAGTCTTGAAGATGAGATCAAAGAATTGAATGAAGAGTTGAATGGATTGTATGACTCAGGAGCAACTAAACTGAACCCAACAAATGTGAAGATAACAAATGGGTCAGAATTAAAGGATTTGGTTGAAAAAAAAGGAAGATTTATCATCACAAGTTTATCTAATAATCCTTTTTACAATTTAGCATTAGAAGATTATATTTATCGTAATTCTGGTTTAGGTGATGAGAAATTGAATAAAATGGGGAAACATGATTTCAAAGAAATGGAGAGACTTATATTTTATGTTAACAACAAATGTGCTGTGATCGGAAAAAACCAAACTATTTGGAAAGAATTATTTATCAACAACCTTTATCAAAATGGTTATCAAATTTTAAGAAGGTTTTCAGGTGGAGGTGCAGTGATTCATGATTTGGGGAACGTGAACTATTCGTTTTTAACCTCAAGAGAAAATTTTAGAAGAGAATTTTTCAATGAATGTATTGTGAAATGGATACTGAATAGGTTTCCTGATTGGGATCTAAAACTAAATAATAGGGGGGATATTACTTATGATGGGTTCAAAATTAGTGGAAGTGCATTCAAAATTGGGAAAGGTAAATCGTATCACCATGGAACAATGTTAATAAATTCTGAAATTGGTAAATTTAAAGGGCTTCTCAAACCTGATAATATTCCGAACGTCAAGTGGAATTGTAATAGTATTGATAGTGTAAGATCAAAAATTACGAATATTCCATTACCATCAACTGAAGAATTTCTAAGCATCTGCATAGAAGGTTTCAGAAATCAATACAAGAATCCTGATATACCTGTGTATTACTGTAATGAAAACTTAACAATAAATGATGAAATCGGCGAAAGTATGTACAAATTAATGAGTTATGAATGGAAGTTCATGAATGGACCTGCCTTCGAAGTGATACTTTTAATTGAAGGAGAAACACATAGTTTTACAATTGAAAAAGGCAAAATAATAAAATCTAGTAAACTTGGTTTTGTAGGTATGCCATTTGATGAATTCTGTAAACTCTCTGGGCCACTCTTTGGCGTTGACTTATAATTTTATTCGACGACTACACATCAATGCAAGATTACACAATTTTTGAGAATTATTCAATTCATAACATTCAAAGTTAGCTTAAAGTTGTGGAGTTCAATTGATATAAAAAATTTCCAAGTAAATATTCATGTATATATAATTTAATAATGTAATTAATAAAATTAACTACGTTTGAAATATCAAATACTCTTTTAGTCAATAGGATTCTTATTTATATATTTATATATTTATATATTTATATATTTATATATTTATATATTTATATATTTATATATAGTTTGACCAATGAATGGCTCTTACGATTTTTTGGGAAATTCAAATGAACGAATGCGGTCGTCCTAGTAACGATAACGATTGATCATTGTTGAAAAGAGTAATAATGATATTTAAATGAAAGTTTAACTTAGTTGTCTTTATTCAGCATTTTGTTTTAGATGAGTACAAGATTTTAAGGCTGACAGTTGGTATTTCCAATTAAAATCTTTGATAACAAAAACAAAGTGAGAAAAAGTGTTAGATGGTCATCTAGAAATTTTGTCTTTGGAAGAGAAGTTGGATCGAATATATTAAACGTTCATGAATATTTGAGCCTTATAAGAGTATTACAATTTGTACTAATGCCGGTTGTAAAAGCATCTTTGCCACCTACTGCGTTATCCTTAACTGAATTGATTGTGGCTTTGCCTAATCTATTTCCAAGAAGTTTTAAAAAATCATACCAAGATTATGTTGAGTATTGGAGTGATAAAGAAGGTATTCAAGAAAGATTGTTATCAACGATGCCTTTTTATCCTAATCCTAACAATGGAATTTCTTCTGAGATAGTTCGAACTGTTGTTGATGATGGAGGGTCTTATATTAATGAGTTTACACTATATCCTTCTAAACCCTCTGTATCCCCAGATAACATGAAACATTTAATCTTTATGCATGGATATGGTGCAGGTTTGGGCTTCTTTATTAAGAATTTTGAGCATATTAACTTACTGAATAATGAATGGTGTATTCATGCTATTGATTTGCCTGGGTATGGTTTCTCTTCAAGATCAAGATTCCATTTCAAAACAAGCAAACATCATCCTGTCGATGTGTATGAATGGTTCCATTCTAGAATAAAGTTATGGATGGAGAAAAGGAACCTTTTAGAAAACAAGAAAAATAATATGTTGATGGCACATTCCTTAGGTGCTTATTTAATGGCACTGTATGTGGATAAACATCCTGACGATTTCAAGAAAATTATAATGTGTTCCCCAGCCGGTATTAATAATCCTAAGCAAAGTACAGGTAAGGCACCATCTTGGTGGTTTAAACAACTTTGGGATCATAGTGTTTCGCCATTTACACTAGTACGAAGTACGTCACTTTTGGGATCTAAATTAACCAGTGGGTGGACATATAGAAGATTTGCATCATTACGCTCAAGGGAAAATGAATCACAATTTGAATCATTGCATAAATATACCTATTCCATTTTTAATCAAAAGGGGTCTGGTGAATATTTGTTAAATTTTGCTTTGAAATGTGGGGGTGAGGCTCATGTCCCTTTAGAGGATTCTTTATTTTTGAATAATGTTAATGGAATCTCTAAAAGCTCAGCTGAATGGGTTTGGACTTACGGTGAAATGGATTGGATGGATCTAAATAGCGGCATGAGAGTTAGCGAACTACTTAAAAATAAATTCAAAAAAAAAAGTGAAGTATACACTATACCAAATGCAGGCCATCATCTCTATTTTGATAATTATCATGCATTTAATGATTTAATATTGAATGAGATGAAATCAATGAGTTGAAATATTCTACATTTTATCATCTCTTGATATCTTGCATTTCTTAATGGTAATTTTGTTGATGATATAATTGGATTATATTCGTTTATCTTATGGTTATAACCACAATAATTCTTTGTTTATAACATAGCAAATTGCGTAAATACAATATAGATCGATATATGCAATGATTTTGTTATTGAGACTATTTTATTTGCCAACAAGTTGGTATACCTGATTGAATGTACGTTAAAATATTTTCCTATCTTGCTAGTATTGATTTTCTTATATAATTTTTATTGGTTTTCGATATTTCAAATGTTCTCTAAAATAAATAAAATTCAACAGCATTAATATATATGCTCACTTCTGATAAAAATTAATATTTTTTGAAAAGATTTTTGAAATGCCAATGTACATCATGTGTTTGTGTGCGTGGTAAATTCTACTAAACAGATGGAATCATATTTAATATTTGGTTATTAATTAATAAATATATATATTATTATAGAATTTACTCTTAAAATTCTTCTTACTCTTCTATCCAAAAGGACAGAAAAGTAATATAATTATCTATTCAGTAATGGGGTCTTTGTATACCTTTCTATATCTGAACACGTCAGCCAATTCAACGTTGTCGTCGAATTATCTTTGTGCTACAGAGGTATAACAGAACATTACTATTCACACATTTGGGAGTCAGTAGGAACATTGATAGAATAGATAGATAAAAACATTTTCACCCCCTAATTCCATTATATCCGATATATAGCAGATTAGTCAACGGAATTAATCCCCCTAACTGCCATATCATCTAGTTCCATGATTGATAGTTCCTCATTCAACAATTCTAACAAACTTACCTGGTATTGTTTAATAATATCTAGTACTCTTTAATAATTCATGGGTCGTTAATAACCTCGTGAGAAAATATTTAGATTTTTTCGAAAATCATAAATAAAAGGCCTTGTTGGCGCAATCGGTAGCGCGTGTGACTCTTAATCACAAGGTTAGGGGTTCGAGCCCCCTACAGGGCTATTCTTTTTTCAGTCCATAGTTTTTTTTTATTTCGATCATCAACCAGAAAACGAAACTCTTATAAATTGTTATCAACATGTATAGTTGTTATCATTTTTAATCAGCAAGTTATCTGTACAGCCAAAAAATTTTACAACTATATATTTTGATAACACCGCACTACCCACGCAAGTATACACACAAAGCCTCGCCGTAAAATTAAAGGTACAAATGTAACAAATGTTTATAATTTGTGCACAGCCACATAAAGACACAGCCACGATCTTACTATATAGTATATGTAAACTTAACTAAAAAACACCAGAAGAATGAGATCTCTTCGATGCCCCACATTGCTCATTTGAGATAACGAAAGAAGTTTAGATAACCGAACCTGGGTAACTTCATTACAGATAAAACGTACGATGGAGATTAACGATGAGATGGGAGGCATCGGTAACTGGGTATGTTAGATGGTGGTAACATATCGAGAGAGAGAGAGAGAGAGAGAGAGAGAGACCATGGAAGAGAAGAATAACGAATGAGTAATGGGATGAAGGATGGTTCAAGCATTCGGTAGTGTGTGTGTGTCTTCATGTCTTCTCTTTTTTGTGTTCTCTGCAAATTCTTTCAATCGCCGGTTCGAATTCCGACAGGAGCATTGTTTTGTGGGTTTACTGAGAGAGGCCAATGAAGAAGAGGGAACAAGGGTACCAGAGAACTGCGTGTGTGTATGTGAGATAAGAAATATATACGTAATGTACAAAATGCTTTTTGTATGCATTGCAAGATGACAGGTAAAGAGTATTAATCAATACTGATAATGCTACTTTTACAAGTGGCTATTACAGGTGTTCTTCCAGGTGCTGCGACTGTTTTCCTGTACGAAGGCGGTCAGTTAACGGTGAAAAAGAAAAAAAAAAAAAAAAAAAAAAAAAAAAAAAAAAAAAAAAA